>WOVY01005391.1:155000-157940 GCA_013436015.1 Rhipicephalus annulatus
GGACGAGTAAGAATCACAGCCACGTCTCGGCTGCCCGAAGGAATTATTGCTCTGCATCTGGTCTTGATAAGAACGCTTCTATCTCTCGATCAATAGATTTTAGCTCACCTGTGATGTCTCTCAATCGTTCTGCAAATACCTGAAGATTGTGCAAGCTTGTTCCGTCGTTTTAAATAGCCACCACGATTTCAGTTACGAGCTTCGTTAACAGCGTGCGATGAGCTGTTCACGTGCCTTTAAGCGAGTCCATGACGGTAGTCGTTTGAAACGTAGCAGCTTGGACTGGGTGACTGGCCAGTTGAGATGGTAACCAGACTTGTCTAACCAGCCTTGTCTGCTCTCGGTTGCTGTGGGTGCCGTCATTGCATGGTTCCCGGCGGGTTTTCGGCACTACCTTGTAGAGACAAACGCCTTCGGTGAGGAGATAAAAAGCTTTATGGCCGCGTTCACTCTGGGCATTCCGGCTGCCAAAATTACTCCGAATGCGGTTCGGTGGCGGCCAGATCCGCTGAAAAGACCCTCTCCCCGCCAATAACTCTCGGACCAATTCTTGCGGCGTCTGCCGCCGATTCGCTCGCTACAGACCAAAAGGAGCACTAGTCAAGTAATTTCGTAAAATGGGATTAAGCCCTACTCGCTTGACATGTCGCAGTGCACGTAACTGAAAGTTGTAACCAACGGGAAGTTAAGCCACTTCATGCCTACTTCACGTTCCTATTTCTTCGAAGAGGTGACCGAGCTTGTCGTTGGCGTGACCAAGCTGGTCGTGGTCTTGCAGAGCGAAACGAACCCACCGACACCGCTCGCGTCGATAGCTTTTAAGGTCTTCACGCATTACAAGATAGCGACTGGCCAGCTAAGTAAGCAGTACTGCTTCTTCTTGCTTCCAGCATACAAGCATCATCGAAGTCTAGATTACCGAATGGCGTAGTGGCCTTTCCGAACACCGATGAAAACTGGGTAACAGCGCATACATTCCACGTTCGTCCCGTGGTAGATGGCATATTCGGCGGCGCGGGGCGCGTCCAGTGTACGACGGTGCATTTCAGCGACAGGGGAATGCCGGCCGCTGCAAAAAGCGGATGATTTAGTGTGAACTAGAGGAAATGTCGTAGCAAAACTCATTCTTGACCTGCTGGTCAATCAGGGACAAACAATCGGCAGATCCCACGTACAGCGGGAATCGATGATATGCGAAGCACGAATGAGCGAGGTTGATATGTCACTTTAAAATCAGCACGACGTTTCGAGGCGCAGGCAAATGATGCCTCACATGACTTTCGTGTCATGATTATCATGTTTGAATGTGTCGTTTACCTTCGTCATGTATTCACGTCGCGCGATACCAAATTTAAAATAAGTGGAGCTAGCGAAACGGCCGCGAGCACGCTATGAGCGTGGCATGTTGTCATGTTCTTACATGACACGCTTGTCAGGATTATCATGTTTGCACCAGTCATATACTTTCGTCATGCATTGACGACATGTAACACCAAATTCGGTATATGTGGAGCTAGCAAAACGGCCGCGAGCGCATTATGAAGCGCCCCATATACTCAAATGTAGCGTTTATGCGCGTGCGCGCTGAGCACAGTGACGCTATACATTAGCGAAACGTGAGAACTCTATAGTATGACGGCAGGCGCGACCAGCGTCCGTGGGTGTGGGCTGACGGCAACCGGTGCGAAATGTGACATGCTGACTTTCGTTCCGATGTGTTACCCAGACAACACTGCGTATCCCTCTTTTCGAGAAGGAGGGACACCGGACGCGCTGAAAGGCGCATGCGTCAAAGCAACGCAGCGTGGTGCACGCCTGGCGTGGCAAACGCCGACTGGACGCGACAAAATGAACGCCGGTGAGCACGGGCACCGCGTCACGTCAAAATGTATTGGCGCCTTGACTGTTGTATGCAGTCATGGTCTCGTATGACACGCATCTCAAGAATATCATGTTTGCACCAGGCACCACCTTCGTCATTCATTCCCGTACCGTAATACTAAATTTAGTATATATGACACTAGCGAAACGGCCGCGAGCGTATCAAGAGCGTGGCATGTAGTCATGTTGTTACATCACATGTATGGCGTTTATTATTATGTTGAATGTGTCATTACCTATGTAGTCTGTTTCGCGTCACGTAATACCGAGTTAGGTGCATGTGAAGCTAGCGGAACGGCCGCGAGCGCATCATGAGTGTAGCACGTAGTCAGGCTGTTAGAATACACGCACCGCATGTTTATTATGTTTGCAACCAGTCCTCATACCTGCGTCATCCATTCATGTCCCGCAATGCCAAATTTGGTATAAGTGACGCTAGCGAAACGGTCGCAGCAGATCATGAGCGTGCCATGTAGTGATGTTGTTACATGACACGCATGTCATGATTCTCATGTTTGCACCAGTCAAATACCTTCGTCATCTATTGAGGTGACATAATACCTAATTTAGCACATCTGAAGCTAGCGAAACGGCCGCGAGCACATCATGAGCGTAGCACGTATTCATGTTGTTACAATAAACGCATCTCCTGTTATCATGTTTGCACCAGTATCATACCTTCGTCATTCATTCACATACCGTAATACCAAGTTTGGTAGATGTGACGCTAGTGAAACGGCCGTGAGTGCATCATGAGCGTCGCATGTAGTCATGCGTCGCATGTAATCATGACATGACACGCATGTCATAATTTTCATATTATGGTCTGTCAATTGTCTCCGCCATGGAACCATCTCATACCATACCAGTTTTGCAACATGCCATGTGAACGAAGCCACCGCAAGAGCTGCAAGATCAAAAAATGTAAATCATAACATTGATGACATACATTTCATGATTTTCATGTTATGACTAGTCTTGTTTGTTCTTCATATAGTCAAGTTATGCCATACCAAGTTTGGTATTGATAGCATTATCGAAACGGACAGAAAAGCGAAA
>WOVY01005392.1:0-298143 GCA_013436015.1 Rhipicephalus annulatus
TCACTACCGAACGTCGTCTGACCGTGCAGCGATGTCTCAGGGCATAGCTAAGTCTCAGAGATATGTAACACGCCGTAGAGAGAAGAGAGAGTGGATGAGAGATAATTATAATAATATCTGAAGGTTAACGTCCTAGAATCACGATGTGATTATGAGGGATTCCTTGTAGAGGGCTGCGAAAATTTTCACCATCTTGTGTTCTTTAACATGCACCTACATCGCCCCAGTGCACAGGCCCTTACCATTTCGGCTCCATCGGAATGCGCACCGTCACCCACAGGTTTGATCCTTCACCCACAGGTTTGATCCTTCACGCTTCGGAGAGGATGTGAGAGGGGAAGCAACGAAATACATGCAAGCTTATGGCGATTTCCCCCAAAGCAACTTTCGTAATGCAAACATACTCGCACGACAACCCATGCGTTCGCCCAAGATTGCTCAAAAGCGAGAGCCACTTTGTTTTTCTCTCCAGTGCTGGCGAGCCATTGATCCTGCCTCGCTATAGCATACGAAATCTTTCTCCGCCTAACGTAGTTCCGCACTGCCTCCAAATCAGAAGCACCACACCTGGTTTTGTATCGCCTCCGTTATCCGACCACCTTCGACCGAGCTGCGTTGTCGTTTTACGGCGTGATAGCGTGACGCCACAGTGACGTCATCACGACAACACGAATTTAGGTGATGTCTGACGCCATCATAACGTCATATGGGGTCGCCACCCGGGATGTTGATTTTTCGCTCCAGTTGTCCCCGACAACGCAGGACATGGCCGACGCGGGAGCCGATGGTCAAATTTCGCTTTCGATGAGGCATTCAAGGCTTTCGCCTCAGCAATTGGGTTCGAAAGAAACACTCACGAAGTGTACTGACTTGTGCCTTTACTGTCATATGTTACTCATCTGCAAGTGGGAAATGGGCATTCTTATCACAAGAGGGGACTTGCTGGGTAGAAATAGGCGCAAAGGTGAATAGCGACCTTAATTATAATTATGGTTGCTTCACTTCCCAAAACCCGATATCATTGTTAGAGGTGCCGTATGTGGAGGGCTCCAGAAATTTCTGCCACCTAGGCATCTTTAACGTGCACATATATCTACAGGTACACGGGCCTCTAGCATTAAAGTCCATCAAAAAGTGGCCGCCGTGATTCGATCCCGCGACCAACAGTGAACTTCCTGTTAAAGAGGCAAAGAAGGAGGAGGAAAACTTTATTTTTAGAATGCGGTGGCCTCAAGCGGCGCGCATTCCACGCCTAGGTGTCAGCCCTTGGGCGTGCAAATACATGCAAGAGAGAAACTAAGACAGCATAGAAACATCGTCTTTGGCGTTTTTTTTTGCTTCTTTATTGAGCTCGTGTTAGCGCGCCATCTCCTAATCATGGATGCCTGCCAACCATAACCCAGCTGTCTGTCAGTCAAGTATTCAAGTTACATTACCAAACCACCACCGAAGTGGGCGAAAGCAGGTACTTGTAACTTATCTTGCCGTCATCAAATACGACAGCGTTAGTTTGCCTCTTATAGTCGCATATATAATGCGTTGATTCTGCGCGAACTAAACCGAGCGATGCTCAAGAAAATCCACTGACTGAAGAAGCAGAAAGAAAAGAAAATAACGATTGAAATCGCCGACTTCATGCTGACGTATAGAAACGCATAGGTTTCTGCGCTATATATGTGCAACAATATTTTACTTTCGTGTTAAGAATGCGTGGGGTTTAATGCCCATTTCATGTTAACGTACAGCTATCCTCTTTCGCCATGTGTATTTTATATGAACGAAAGTAGGCATTCGAACAGTTCTTTTTATAACCAATTTCTCTACACGCTGCTTCACTCCATACGCAACACCTGGCGAGCGGCGCACATCTAATACACATATACACACAAAATATTATGCCATAAGGGCAAGTCTATGCTGCAATAAAAAAGTGTACTGTTGCAAACTCGCTTATATTATAGTTTAGTTGTTCGCAAACGTCCCGAAAACAGTACCTTATGTCATAGAAATGATACATGCGCGAGTCCTTTTTTTTAACCATCTTTAAGGTTATTTAAACAAACACACAAACCTCTGTGAGCAGATTACGATTCCCTCATTTACAGAATTTACAGAATCTACAGAATTTACAGAATTACAGAATTAAGCATGCAAACTCCGGCTACACAGCCAACTTAATAATTAACTAAATAACCACAATTGTCAGGGTTTTTAAACGGTGACCTAAACCTTCAGAAAGAATGGCTCGTTGGGCGGGTTGGTTCGGTGCCGTAATAGAATTTAGCACCAAAATACAAGGACCATGAATTGACACATGAAACCAGTGCAAACTATAATGACAGAGTTGCATTGAAAAAAAAAAACATTCGCATACAAGCAGCGCAAATAGATACGTGGTTAGAATAAAAACGGTATATAACAAACAAGATTGTATTTAGTAGCTGCAGCACTCAAGAAATCTTATTTCAGTGTGATGCAGGGTGATAGAGAGCCTCGCTATAAGCATGTCTCGCTGTATCTGCTATAGGGAGCTTTTAAGCTTCAAAACATTTTATGGGGTTTGACAGCAATCAAGGGTGCGCAGCCGCACAATGTAATGAGAGGTTCGAAGAAGGTGTTCCCCTCAAAGAAGCCTTAATATCTAACGATCTATTACTCGAACAACGGCCCGTCTACGTATACACGGGCTTTTAGCGTTTCACCTACATCGAAATGATTCCTCCGCGGCCGAATTTGGGACGCGTTATCGAGTCAAGTTGATTGATTTATTTGTGGGGTTTAACGTCTCGAAACCACCACATGATTATGAGAAACGCCGTAGTGGAGGGCTCCGGAAATTTCGACCACCTGGGGTTCTTTAACGTGCACCCAAAGATCGAGTCAAGTTTCTATTGCTTCCACGATACTGCCACCAAACCGATTCCACACGGCGAGTAACATTTAACACTAAAACAAGAAAGAAATAAAGAAAACATTAAACTGCACGCTTGACGCAAAACAGTCAATGAATGTCACACTGCACGCGTTTTCATGTATAGCATTCGAAGCAATCACTGCATAATTAGCGAATTCAAACGATAAGAACGTGAAGAGGAAGAAATGCTATGAGGAATAGCGGGTCTATACGGCGTTCTGTTTTTCGATTGCCATTTCCGGATGTCAGCCATGCGTCATTTAGAAGCGACAGTTCCGCGCGGTCAAAACTGCAACAGGCTCCATGAGATTTGAGCGTGTTTGCATGGCCTAAAAGGCGCAGGAAATTCCGACATACGGGATTGTCATGTGACCTGGGCAGAATCGTTGCGTATTTCGATACTATATTTTGAATAATAAAGAAAAAATGGATGAAGCTTGCACCACTTGCTTTAAGCCGCGCAAGGCCGAAACAGTGAAACTGGACGATTCCAAAGACTAACATGACTTCTATAGGTTGTCTCTCAGCGAGGTGACCCAGGTATACCCTAAAGGTTGCTTCTAGGTTGCTGTAATAGACTTTAGTTAGGCGATGCTAGTTTGTTTCAACGTTGATTCTCAGCGTATACGGAGACCCCACCGTGGTGGTTTATAGAACGTACTTGGATGCTGACCCGCAGGTCGCGAGATCGAATACCGGCTGCGGCGACCGCACCATCGATGGAGGCGAAAATGCTGTAGGCTCGTGTGCTCCGATTTGGGTGCACGTTAAAGATCCCCAGGTGGTCGAAATTTCCGAACCCCTTTACTACGGCTTCTCTCATAATCATATGGTAGTTACGGACTTTAAATGCCTGATACCAATCAATCGCTACCTGCCAGCACTCTATGCCACTGCCAAAACCCGTGCCGACAGCGACTCGCCGTTGTACCAATGACGTCATACGCCACGTTTCGGCTCATGTTACGTAAACCTGTGGCAGAGATAACGAGGAACGCCACAATACAACGCCAGGAACGCGCTCAAACGAAACACCGACTTTCGTTATCTCGAATACCTTCAAAAACGCGCCTGCGCACCGATACGCTCGCTGTCGTGTGCCAATCCCCCGAGGGTGATAAGATTACTCTTAATGCAAACACGTCTCGTAGAGGCATCGGCACTGCACGCAAGTATATCGTTAGTGCAATTGTTCTCCCCGTATCTAAGCGATAGCTGAAAGAGTGAGGGATCACGCTGCTGTGACGTCACAGTCGCTTTTTTTTTTTCTTTCCTTTAACGGGCGGGGGAAGGAAGTTCGCAGATGCGGCATTGGCGGCGTGCTGTCTTTTTCACTCTCGGCGCAGCGGGGGAACAAGGCCAGTTCGTGGTTTTCAGGCTCCAACTGCACTGAAATAGGAACAAGAATTTTTCTCGTAATTACACGGAGCTTTCTCTAAAGGTGCGTCTTCATTTGTGTGTGTGTGTGTGTACGTGGTACGCGTGATGTGTGCTTGGATTGTACCGCGCAGCGAGGAATCTTCAGCACTTGTCCTCTCATTGAAGAAGATTAGCCTGCACGAAAGTTCTGGGAAGTTCTTTCTGTGATGGCGGCTGTTCCACCCAGTATTACACAGGCACAGGTTTTTTTTTCTTGCCTTTCGTAGACTCTTCAGTTGCCTGTGCTGCCATGGTGTGCCTTATAATATCGTAGTTTTGGTACGTAGGCCCCCCGCAGGCCGAATTCAGAAAACGTTTGTTTGTTGGCCAGTCAAGTTCGGTAATTGTCCCTCATCGTGAGTGGCTGAAATATTCTTACAAAAATATTTAGCGTAAGAAGCTTTTGCGAATACGAGTCTTTTTTTTTGTGTGTGTTTGTGTGTAATTGGCTATGCCATCTCTTGTGTGTGTGTCAAACATTCGTATAGCATTCGTGGCTAGTTAATCGAAAGTTTCCGAGTTCCACACAAAGAAAGAAAAGTAGCCGGTTATTACTTCGTTTGGCGCTGCAACGGTTCCGTTAGACTGTATCGTAATCAAGTACTCTACGCCCATCGCTGGTTCCGCGCAGATAAAATGCTGCATATGCTGAAGGGTCGCCGCTGCCCTGCCTGAAGGTTGTCCTATCTCGCTGCTCGTCGAGCTGCGTTCTGCGAGACACAAGGTGAGCTGTGCTCGCGCTTTCGTCTTGGGATCTTCATTTTTTTTTTCTTCTTCCCGGTAGTCTGAGAGAATCATGATTGCAGTATCCTGCATGTGTTCGGGTCCCAGGAATCGGGGACATTGCAAGTGTTCTGAATCGCCGGTTGCCGTTGAGGGGGACTTGAAAAGGCGCCATAAATCAAGGCAAAAATACGCAAGGTAGACATGTTACTTAATATAATCGCCAAATTTGTAGCCAAACAAAACCAGAGTGGTACTGTGAACAAAGTCTTTACTATTGATGAATTAGAACTTTAAATGTAGCAATAAAAATAGCCACGGCACCGAGCGAAAACTTTTGTCACCAACGGGTCGAAAAAGTAGTCAATTTGGCGCAAAGAATCCACCAACGGCAACACTGTCTGCACCTCACCCCCACTTTTTTTTTTTACACTGCATCCGGGATCGGCCTACCTGTGGCCAATCAATGATGTCACATCATCGCGCCACCACGTGACGTCACGCTAAGTGACGTCACGATGACTTAACACATTTTGGCAACCTGTGACGTTATGGTCATATGGTGAAGTCATCACTTGATTTTGTCAACTTTCGCGTTGACACCGCGGTCAATATCCGGGCTTGTTGAGGGCTCAAAGGTTTTCTCGTTAAAATTAAATGTCCTATTCGTGCATCGGGAAGTTGCTCGCACTCGTGCTGACGCTATTCCCGCTCGCAGACCATCGCCATTCGGCGAGAAGATGCGTCGCTGTGGGGGAACGGCGCGCTCCGCTGGCGCCACACCATGTCCGGGCGCTTGCCAAGAATGGCGTCAAGGTCTACGTGCAGCCTTCTAAACAGGAGGGCCTACCCTATTCAGGTAAGCCCGACTTCTTTTTTGTGACAGCGTTTGAGATCGATTAGCGAGCGCTGTACACATTTCTTAGGACTCTGCACTCGGAGAAGTCTTTGGACCATTTTATGTTTGTCCTGACTTGCGAAGTAATTAATGGCTCCCTTTTAAAGATGCACACGGACTCTTTGGCGATTATTGCACTTCAGTCAGTGAGTCGTGACACCGAAAATATATTTAACGTGTCTATTAAAAATTGTCGTATATAATTTGCAAGTCAGGACTAATTGAAAAGAGTAACACATTTTCTTTTCTTATTATAATCAATACTATTGCTAAAGAGAAGGAGTGATACTCCTTACGAAAAATTCCGAATGACTTAGGTGTGATTTTGCGAAATAGTATACACATCACGTTGACGTTGCAATCAATCTTCCCAAACATTTCGAGGCAATTATAGCTTCTGGCCATCGCTGTACGACTTCCTCGATTCGTGCCACCTGCAGGCTTACGTGAACGCCGGCGCCGAGGTGCGCGAGGACATCAGCGACGTGCCGGTCATCATCGGCGTCAAGCAGGTCCCCATCGACCAGCTGCACCCGAACAAGACGTACGTCTTCTTCTCGCACACCATCAAGGCGCAGGAGGCCAACATGCCCCATGCTGGACGTCATCCTGGAGCGCAACATCCGGCTCATCGACTACGAGCGCATGTGCGACGAGAACGGCTCGCGCGTGGTCGCCTTCGGAAAGTACGCCGGCAAGGCCGGCATGATCAACATCCTCCACGGGCTCGGCCTCAGGCTGCTCGCGCTCGGCCATCACACGCCGTTCATGGTAGGTGCCTGCTTGCGTCGCTGTCCCCGAATACGACTGCGCCGCATGCTCGTATATGGGAGTGCACGCCCGACTTTCTTTTGCAGCTTCTCCTTATAATCCCCTCACCCCTTCCCCCAGTGCAGGGTAGCAAACCGGACGTGCGTCTGGTTGACCTCCCTGCGTTTCATTTCTTCCCTTCCTGCTCCTCCTCGAAGGATGTTATGAGATCACAACAGCCGATATTGGCGGCCTCGTTGTCCGTCGCTGGTGTACGTAACCGCTATTGCGCACAAAGAAAAAAAAATTGACAGATCCCACGCCACCGCGGCAATCAGTTGTGCGAAGCATGCGTAAGGAAGGTGACTATGGGTGCTTTAACAGATAAGAGTGAACGCGAGCCACTATTCCCGATTTTGATTAATTTTATCTGTAGGCTTTGGCATCAGGGCCGGAACAATGGTTTCGAAGTTAGTTCTGTTGAAAAAAAAAAAGGTTTGTTCACCCGAGAAAAAATTTGGCGGCAAAAAATGCTTTTTCACCGATTTCGTGATTTCTGCAAATTAAGCGCACCTATGAGCAAAAAACGGTGTCCTTCTGGTCAGACTGTGTGAATTCCTCTCAAAGATCGATCGATATAGTTTTCCGGGTGACATTTAAAACGCCGAAAATCAAAAGGTCAAACTATCGCAATGCCCAAATTTAAAACACCTAAAAATCAAAACAATGAAAATATAGAAAGCTGATAATTTAAATCGACGGAAAATCAGAACACCGAAGCGTGAAAATTTCGACATCCCCCGGCTAAAAATGTTCCGAAGGCTTCGTAATTTCAGCAGACGCCTAATTTATTGAGTAGCTAACTAATTAATTGCTTCTTGATCTATTCAGAAACAAAGCACCTTTATCAAGATCCATGGCTTTTTGTCACCAGTGCCTCGTGCTTAAATCGTAATTCCGAACTATGGAACTTAACGTATCATATGCGATACGTTGGACATCGCAAGGTTTAAACCAGGAATGTGTGAATGATGAATTGTACAAGCGAATCAAATACGAATCTAATACTATATATTCGAATAATTTTCGTATATTAAGGCAATGATTTTCAAAGCAAGCTTGGACTGACAATGTGACAATTTTCTAAACAGCCCAATAATTCCACATTTTAATTAAAAGAAATATTCACATCATCATATTACAATTCCTTTTACGCAAAAACAAACAAACAAAAACGGGCACTTAAAAATTAAGCCATTTTCATGAATTCACATCATCGTGAATTTGATAGCGAAGATAGTCGATAGCTTTTGCTTCGGCGACACTGGAGTTCTAAGCAAAATAGAGCGGTTGACTGGCTAGTTGGTATGGCATACTTGGGTTTTAGCAGCGCGAAAAATGCACGAAGGACAAGAAAAGGACGAGACAAGCACTGCCCGTTTGACTAGAAATGTAACGTAATAGAGCGGTTGACTGGGCTAGTTGGTATGGCATACTTGGGTTTTAGCAGCGCGAAAAATGCACGAAGGACAAGAAAAGGACGAGACAAGCACTGTCCCGTTTGACTAGAAATGTAACGTAATAGAGCGGTTGACTGGGCTAGTTGGTATGGCATACTTGGGTTTTAGCAGCGCGAAAAATGCACGAAGGACAAGAAAAGGACGAGACAAGCACTGTCCCGTTTGACTAGAAATGTAACGTAATAGAGCGGTTGACTGGGCTAGTTGGTATGGCATACTTGGGTTTTAGCAGCGCGAAAAATGCACGAAGGACAAGAAAAGGACGAGACAAGCACTGTCTCGTCCTTTTACGTTACATTTCTAGTCAAACGGGCTCTTTTCTGTGTGTCCCTCTACATCCATCCAGTGCTTGTCTCGTCCTTTTCTTGTCCTTCGTGCATTTTTCGCGCTGCTAAAACCCATCTAAGCAAAAACTTCTTATCCGTCAATAGTGCGGTAATTACGCAGGCTGCATGCATCTTGTAATTTTTTTGATGAAAACAATAAAGAAACCGCTCGTTGTTTGCACGTCTCATTCATTCGAGCATTCTTAGTAGTTGTGATTTTTGCGAGAGACTATCAGAAACATTCGGAGTTTCGAATATGCCATATTAGATTCGAGGACTGAATTAGATAAAACTCTGTTCGATTCGCTGTTCAAAATTTTCGAATATTCGTGCCACACCCCTTAGTAACCTACATCGTTGGGGAGGGTGGAGGTCCCAATGTTGAAATTATAACCTGTTGTAAAAAACACTCAAATTGACCTCTGTTGTAACGGTCGTCCGTATCTGAGTCATTACTCCAAAATTATTACAAATGTGGTGGTACAACTCCAACGATGATTACATAGCGCTCATTTCCTTGTTCAGCGCAGGCGATGTTCAACATGCCATTGATATTGCAATCTTTTGGTCGAGACTTGGATGTGCCATCGAACGAAGACGCTGATATATATGGCATAAGAAATGTTTCTGTTCTACGTTCGTTTGCATGGGTGGTTCCCGTTTTCGAAACCGCTAACGAAGTTTTTTTCTCGCTGCGCAGCACATCGGTCCAGCGCACAACTACCGCAACAGCGGCATGGCCAAGCAGGCCGTGCGCGATGCCGGCTACGAGATCGCACTCGCAATGATGCCCCGCTCCATCGGGCCGCTCACGTTCGTCTTCACGGGATCCGGAAACGTCTCGCAGGTGCCGTGTTACTCTGTGAAGGCGAAAGCCTCGTGCAAACGTGGTATATTTATAACGTAGAACCGGAGTGAAAAAGAAAAACCAAACAAAAAAGAAGACTTAATGTCCAGGGGAGGAGAGCCATACAAAAAAGCGAGCTATAACTTGACTGGGCATTTGAGAGTCGTATCGAATTGTGAGCAGCCAGCTAATTAGCGATGCCAGAGTTATTCTTGAAAACGAAAGCAAACCGACTTGATTTATTGAAACAATCAAAGAAGTTCAATTAGTGAAAAAACACTTTGTGACAATTTGTAAATGTTTGTTAATTAAGGCTAGTTTTAATTTTTAAGGTTTGTGCAAATTAGTTAATGAAAGCTAAATGGCGAATTATAGCGAACGTAGTACGTATATGTAAAGTGCGCCGTGCCAAGGTTGCCACATCCAATGAAGGGCCTTGTGTATTTCTCTACGTTGTGCGCGCGAGTTGACTTGACTGCTCGCGGTGTCGCTGTATACTTTAGGGGCCCTCCAAAACATGAAATAGGGGCAAGGAGCTTGGATTGATTTTACTTGAAAAAGTTTCACCAAACAGTTGCAGCAGTGGCATACAGCAGCAGTAGTGACAGCAATCCGCCGTCTGCGGATTGCTATACTAAACGCGCACGCATAGCGTGTAATTGCATATTAAGGTAAGGCTTCCTTATTTGCTGCCAGGATGGGTAAGTCTCAGTAATTCAATAGATTACTTTGATGTGCGCGTTGGTTCATTGCCTTAAAAGCAGAGCGCAGAAAAGACTGGACAAGATCTCGTCTTCTTGTCTCTTGTCCTGTCTTCTTTGCGCTTTGCTTTTAATTCAATAGTGTACAGACACACGACGAGTACAAGGTACAAGAGCTGATGACGACGACTGCCTTAATAAATGACTCACACCCGCTCTTGTAAATTTACCAAGAAATAAATAATTATAGATAAAAGGGGTCGTATAGAAAAGTAGTTAGAATAAATTAATAATGCCAATTTAGAAACTCGCTGTGATTCAGTTAAAAAACCGCTCTAATTCAGTTAAAATTTTCTAGAATGGAACAGTCATCCCTGGGACAATGGCTTTATGACGACACTCCCAAGGATATAAATATCTGGAGTAATCATTCATACAATCTGATTCGGTTTTGGTACAGCATAACATTGAGAATGTTTTTCCCGCTACTTTCATGTTTTATTATCGCTTTCTACATTACGCTTCGGCGCTTATTAATTTTTACCTCCTCAATCTCCTTTTTCCATCGCTAAAAATGCAAGATTCTTGCTCGTGGGCATCATTTACATTGAAAATGGACCTGTGAATAGAAAGATTAGATACTGGACACTTAAAAATATGCGACACAATACACGAATGTAGATGTTTTATTGAAATCGGAAACAGAACTTTGGCTGACTTTTATGCCGCTATTATTCAGACTTCATACCCCAGCAAAAAAAGTTGCGAATATTCATGCGAAGAATCATACTCATCAAAGCGCGCTCTTTCTATTTCAGGGGGCACAGGATATATTCGAGTCTCTTCCTTGCGAATGGGTCGATCCGAAAGATCTACGCGAAGTGAGCGAACAGGGTGGTAAGTGAACACTTTATAGAAAGGCCCGATTGCATAGCAACAAACTCTGACTGCAATATGAATGTACGAAGCGCCGAAACTTACAGTTCTGTATAGCACATAGAATATATTTTAGAGTTCAATAACAACAACAAAAAGATAACGAAAAGAGATAACGCGAAAGCACAATTCTCGCTGCTTCAGTGCAAGCGAAGTGGTCTGAAGCCTTTTTTGTGCTTGTATATTAAAAAAATTCTGTAATGTCACGGTATAAGCTTGGCTTCGTACAAGCACTTGAAGGGGTTAGGAAGTCGTGCGGCTCGACACTTGTAAAGAACCAAATGACTGTATAGCCCAGTAGATGGCATAAAACAGTCTAATCAACAGAATACCATCTCCTTCCGTGTAACAAAAATTATCATAGGACACCTATGACACGCATCCAGTAACCTCCTATGATCATACGAGCACACATTTGTGTGTTCATACGAGATTATTGGATACGAGGTCTATGTGTCACGACAATGTTCGCTAGGGGTGAATCAAATATCTATATTTGAGACTAGATAAGCCTAGATCGATCATCAATGTTCTGAAGTCCCTGCGCCTCTTTCAGCCATCACGAAGGTCTACGGCGCTGTGGTCAGCAGGGACGACCACTACCGAAGGATCGAGGATGACTACTATGACCCTGAAGAATGCGACCAATTCCCCGAGCGCTACTATTCTACCTTTTCCAAGGACGTAAGTCGTGATCACTATAAGAATTTCGTATCAGTAGTTAAAATACCAGCGCAAATACGTTCCTTTGAATTACCACAAGACTCTTACAGCCTTTAAATCGCAATACCATGCAAAACACTGTTTATCGTTGCTGCTATAGCATATTCCAATTAAACTTTCTGTCATAACATAGACTTTCCTTGTTGGACTGACTTCCTCCACAGTGCCTAAGTTGGGATCACCATTCTTTATTAATTTCGCATCAAACATTTCTTCAAGTCGGTGTACTCGGCGTGGTTCTTGACCTCATATCAACGCTTGCTTGGCGAACAGTTCGCTTGTGAAGTTCTCAATGATCTCGTGAAAGCCAACGAAAGTCAAGCCGAACGCCAACGACACAGGAAGCGCAGGTAGCGCCATCTGCATGATGGCCAGCATGAATAGCGTCACGCAGATGCCAACCAGGATGCCGATGAAGCAGGCGCACAAGATGGTCCAATCGCCGAACGTCGCTACCTTACCAACCAAGACGCTGTAGAAGACGAAGTCGCCGAGTCCCATCTTGATACCCTTGCTCTCATCCTCCGAGTCGCTCTCCGAACTTGAATCTCTCTCCAACTCCACGGAGGGCTTCGGGACTTGTTCCGGTTGACCTTGAGATGGCGTCACTCCCGCCGCCGGTGCTCGCGACGTAGCCTTTTCGGCTTGATCTTGGGCCAGATCGTATTGCTCAGGCGCGATTGAGCCAGTGTAAGACGGCTTTCCATAGGACATCCCGGGGTCGACCAGTGCTTGGGAGGACCCGACGGTGGACGATCTTTGCAAAGATGGACCGGCATCGTCGGACTGTCGCCGCTCCGACGTTTTGCGACCACGAGAGCGCCGGTCTTTTGAAGGGCCGCGATGCGGCCGCGTTGCCATACCTGGAAACGTGCCCACGACCATGGTAGAAAAGACAAGTCCCGGCTGTAGGCCCTCATTCCTCTCTTTGGCCGTCTCGACGAGGATCCTGAGCGGCCCGACGACAGCCAGCACGGCGACGAGGTCCCAGATCGGAATAAGGCACAGCACGACCCACAGGGTCCAGGCAGGCAGGAACTTGATCAGCATGATCGCCATGAAGGAAGACTCGACGACCAGGTAGAACTGTTGCACCAGCAGTGGGCCCCTGGAGAGAATCACGACCAGACCGAGTGCCATGAAGTTGTAGACGAAAAAGCCGACCGAGAATACGTCTGCCGGCACGTTGTACTTGTGGAACACGATGTCGATGTAGGTAATTGGCGACATGAAAAGTATCATGGCGCAGGCGAGCGTGATCCAGGATCCGATGACGGTGTAGAAGCGGTAGTAGTACAGCGTCACCATGAGCACCGTCATCGTGATGACCACCCCCGAGAAGCAAGAGCGCGTTGCCTGCGGCGTTTGTTGCCCGGCTGAAGGACTGTTGCTCCTCGGTGTCCGGCAGCGGCGTGTAAGGCAGCGCGGCGCCATTGTTGTCCAGGAAGCGGGGGCTCACTTTGATCGTGACGATGACCAGTAGCATGCAGCAGCTGACTGCCGTCAGTATCCGAACGACGTGCGTCAGCGCGTCGTCCAGAGCTTCCCAGAGAACGTTCGCGGGTACCCTCGGTCGTTCCTCAGCCATGACGCAGCTTGGAACGGCACGCTTAGCAGTTCCGCAATCTTCTTTCTCGCTCGCGCTGCAGCAAGGTGTCGCGAGCGTTCGAAACAATAGCCGTGTTATCGTAGTAACTTCACAAGCTTTTCTCATTTTAGGACTTTCTACTGGACATGTAGGCTGAGTTTTAAACGTAAAGCATTTTTCCTTGTATGTACTCCGTCAACTTCGCCGGTTAAGACTGAACCCATAAAGAGTGTCAATGTCTCCTACTGTGACGAGTGTACGCAAGTGAAGCGGCACTAAAATTAAATTAAGTGAAAAGCTACATATGGTTGAACCAAGCGCCACTTATTGCACTGTGCGGTTATGCTCTATGGCCTTCCCTATCATTTATGAACTAACTACGACAAAAAACGAACGCTTGCTATCCTATAACCCCAACGCTCTCGGCTCGTTAATATATTGCGAACGGTAAAGAAGTAAATTTAAAGTGACGTCTTTTCTACTGCTTATGAAACCACTGATGGTTCCGCCTTGCCCTTATTTCGCTCGCCTTGAGCGACATTACTCCTCCCTTCGCCGTGGCCGTACGTGATATGAGATTGGGCGGCTGTATTGTCTTCGTAAAGGGCGTTATGCATACAAATCGCAGCCTATCGCAGGCATACCTTCTAAAAATGAAGTGGTGCTTGTACAGAAAAAAAAATAAGTTCTTTATCATTATCAGCCAGGTTTTATTCCCACACCCACAGCACGCGTAAATTAAGAAGCCTCGCCACAACACATTCGCCTACCGGACCTGCGCCGGCCATCGCTTCAATAGTTTTTTCCGCGCCTTCAGTATACCGGCTAGAGTAGCTTGCGCTTAAGTCAACCTCTCCAATATATTTCTTTTCTAACTATTGCTCTTTTTTTAATTTCCAGCGTTTTATTAATCACACTAGTTTTCAGTCACCCGAGTGCGGCATACGAATTCTATGTTTTAACGTGATAGCGTTCAAGAGTTTGTTTCGCAGAAATTTTGGCGTCTGAATCGGCGTCTTTGTGAGCGAAAAATCATCTTTCCGCGACTAAAAAATTGAAAGGTGCAAATAACAAATTACGGGTCTAAGTGGTGATCGAACCCGCGTCGCTGAATGGCAAGCGGGTGTTCTACCACGCAGCCACGCCTTTGTTTGTGAATACAGTGAAAGTAACTTCCTCTGCTTGGAAATACAGTGAAAGTAACTTTCGTGATTTACGAACACACGAGTCCTGGATGCATGCTTTACAATACATCGTGAAATATCACCGTAATGTTTATGCGCATCACTTCTTATACACGATAAAGGTTGCGTCTTTTCCATAATATTATTAGGGCCATTCAAACGAAGATGTGTACCATATCCTTACTCCTTCTCGCCCCGCCGCGGTGGTCTAGTGGCTAAGACACTCGGCTGGTGACCCCCAGGTCGGGGGATCGAATCCCGGCTGCGGCGGCTGCATTTCTGATGGAGGCGGAAATGTTGTAGGCCCGTGTGCTCAGATTGGGTGCACGTTAATGAAACCCAGGTGGTCGAAATTTCCGAAGCCATCCACTACGGCGTCTCTCATAATCATATGGTGGTTTTGGGACGTCAAACCCCACATACCAGTTCGAAAAGATTTCATACGCAAAATGATTGAAGTACGCAGTAGGAACAGAATAGCGCTATATCCCTGTCAGCTCTTATAGGCGAAGCTTAAGGGTCCCACAATTTTTTATTGCGACGCTTAATACTCGCATGCTCGACTGCGTGTACTTTCTCGACGCTTTGTGTAATTACAGCAGATGCAGTTTGTTTTCATGATCTTCTGAGCGTAACGCACGCCCAACGAATCAGCACAGAATTTAAAAGCTCATTAACGCGATAGCGTTCAATAGCTCTATTTGCAGGAATTTCGGTGTCGGTGGTTGTCAGAGAAATGTCAGCGTTGTCCATGAGCTAAAGTTCGAGACAGATACAAATAAAGAAATAATAAAAATGTTCGGTCCGAACCGAAAGCGAACGCAGGACTTCTGCGTGGCAAGCAGAAGTTTATTCCATAGAGCCAAGGCCATACTTAAAAATTTCTGACATAAAAAAATAAGAATAAAAACACATTATGAATGTCGTGTAGTGCACGGAGTATATTTTCAACGCGTGTAATAATGCGTGGCAGAATCGCGGAATTCGACTTGGTGTAAAATTGTGTCATTTGCACAACGAGAGGTCGATTCAAAGGCACACTAATTGCAAAAAAAAATGCAGGCGTAATTTACCATCGTTGTCAGCAACATCAGAAACATGCGCATGGAGCAGATGCACGTGTTACCGTACAGACGAGTAGTGGTTATTTCACCAATTCGCAAAAAAGTAGAGCCATGTCGTGGTGGGAACATCGCAGCTGTACGTGCAGTAGACGTTCTGGGGTCGTTTGAAACGAGCACTTCACCTGCGCGAAGACGTTCCTTCTCTTGCGGCCTGGTTGAGGTATCCACCGAGAAGCGATGCCCGCATACCGATTGAGACGATGATTCGAAAGGGGCCAGATTAAGCTATCGCTTTGTAGACTCTAGAAGGCGAACCTCGAGCGCCTTCCGAGATTTTTCAGTTGTGAAATCAGCTTGTGGCGGAGTTCTATCCGGTGGCATGCGGCGTGACCACCATTACTGCGCATGCGCCGATTCTCCCCCTTCTCCTTGCGCGAGCGCGAGGAGGTGGGACGTGGCAGAGCGCTGGCTTCGAATTGTTCCTTATTTCCCACTTATCTATCCGTCGCAGCTGTGCGCTCGTATAGTATATGCTGCGTGCGCTCGCCCCGTTGCACTCTCCTATAGCGGCTCGGGGTGTTCACATTGCGGCACACACACGTAAATACACACACATGGAAGGGGGATTGGGGTAACATAAGTGGTACACAACATATGCAGAACTCCACACACAAATGAAACATACACGGAAATATACAAATGTAAACAAATGGAAATACAAATGACAGTGCTGCTTAATTCTCATCTCCAGAGTGGGAGATGATGCAACTTTCTTTTTTAGTTTTGCTTTGAAAGATAACTCGCTCTACGCCGTCCATTAACTGCTGAAGTGTACATAATGCCTTACAAACGCACAGCGGGAACTTTTGCGGAATGCTAAATGGCCCGGTGGGTACTGAGATGCTTCGCATAATTGATTTATGGCCTAGTGGGTACTTTTGCTTTCGCTGCAACAGCGCTGCGTGTTTCGTGCCGGTCTGGTGTCCCCCCCCCCTTTTTTTTTCGCCAAAAAGTTCATTTGCAGATCAGCACTCGTGCTATCACCTTTTCTTGCACCCTCGTTTTTAATGTTTTTACAACATCGGGCCAAAACATCAAACAATAAATCATTCAAAACTATTTAAATTGCGCTACTCCACTTTTTAAAAGAAGTCGCAGTAATTATCATCAGTAAATATCAGCGGCTGAAATCCGATATGGAATATTGATTTGGTTAACCAAGAGCCCCTCAAAAACACGACACCGTGAGAACACCGCTGTTATCAGTTCTGGATCAGTGCATTCGAATACTCGGCAAGTTTTCTATAACAAAGGAAAAGGCCTCTCTCACGGCCTCACTTTGTCCCGATAGCGTACGTTTGGATTGTCGTTATTTAATTTCGCATTACCAGCCATTCAATGCGGCATACATTGTGCAGATCGTGGCCTCATATCAAAACTTGCTTCGCGTACAGCTCGTTGGTGAAGCTCTGAATGAGTCCTTGGAAGCCGACGAAAATTAAGCCGAGTGCCACGGAGACGGGAAGCGCCGGCAGCGCCTTCCGCGTAAGGTTCAGAATGAACAACGTGACGCAGATGCCCGTCAGAATGCCGATGAAGCAGGCGCACACGGTGGTCCAGTCACCGAAAGTGGACACCTTTCCTACCAGCACGCTGTAGAGTACAAAGTCCCCGAGCCCCATATTGATGCCCTGGTTCCTTTCATCGTCCGAAACGCTTTCCGAAATTGAGTCCCCCTCCAAGTCCACTGACGGAGTCTGGCCTCGGTCCAGTCGGTCTCGAGATCTCGGCACTCTAGCCGCATCTACTCGTCTTCGCCTGATACTTGGCACAGTTTGACCTTCGGCGAGCTCATAGCGTTCAGGCGAGCTGGAACCCGTGTACGGCAGCCTTCTGTGGGATGTCCTGCGGTTTAGCTCGACTTTGGAGGACCGGACGTCTGACGGTCTTTGAGAGCACGAACCGGCATTGACGTGGACGTCGAGCTGCCGTCGCTCGGACGGTCCTCTTCCGCGAAAGCGTCGCTCCCTTGAAGACCTGCGCTGCGGCCGCGTAGCCGGTCCGGTCGCGAAGAACAGACCAGACTGCAGGCTCTCCCTCCTCTCCCTGGCCATCTCCATGAGGATCCTGAGCGGCCCGACAACAGCCAGCACGGCGACAAGGTCCCAGATTGAAATAAGACACAGCATGGCCCACAGGGTCCAGGCAGGCAGGAACTTGATCAGCATGATCGCCATGAAGGAAGACTTGACGACCAGGTAGAACTGTTGCACCAGCAGTGGGCCTTTGGACAGAATCACGACCAGACCGAGTGCCATGAAGTTGTAAACGAAAAAGCCGAGCGAAAATATGTCTGCTGGCACGTTGTACTTGCGGAACACGATGTCGATGTAGGTGACGGGCGACATGACAAGTATCGCGGCGCAGGCGAGCGTGACCCAGGCTTCGATGATGGCGTGGCAGCGGTAGTAGTAGAGCGCCACCATAAGCACGGTCGTGGTGATAATCACTCCGAGCATCAGTAAAGCGTTGACCACGGCGTTAATGGTTCGAGCGAAGGACAGTTGCCCGTCGGTGTCGGGCAGTGGCGTGTATGGCAGCGTGGCGCCTTTGTTGTCCAAGAAGCCTGGGCTCAGTGTGATTGCGGCGATGACCAGTAGCATGCAGCAGCTGACGGCCGTCAGTAACTGGGTGACGGGCGTCAGCACGTCGTCCAGCGCTTCCCGGATGACGTTTCCGGGTATCGTCGGCCGTTCCTCAGCCATGACTGCAGTTTCGGCGATTATACTCCTCGCATGATTGTCATTTATCCATTCAGGGGGATCGCTTTGTTAATGACTATGAGACCTTAACATGGCTCATACCCACACAGGGGGATTCTTAATATGTTAGATATGTCAAAGATCAAATTAAAATTAAGACATGTTGACATGTTAAGTAGTGAATAGTGATGCGAAAAAAAAAACGTACGTAGAAACTGAAAAATTGCAATAAATGTTTTCCGGTTCGGTACTCTTCTCTTACGCTGGCGCTCGTAAGATGGCGCGAGCACTTGTAACGACTCGCGTATATAGCATCATACTTTGGCTCGCTCCCTTTCATTTAGGTGTTCAGGTTCAGGCGTACACTAGAGCCCAAAATAATTGCCCCCGTATGTGCAAAAATGCAGAAACTCGGTTGACGTCACCAGTGAAACAACAGAGGTTGTAGAAAGTGTCGCTGTTTTTGAATGCTATGGTTACACGCAAGTGAAAAGGCGAAGAAAGCTTTTTTTATGTGAAATGCTGCGTCTATTAGAGTAGCAAGCTACTGGCACTGTGTAATTTGACTGCGAAGTGCAGGTAGCTTGCTATATTGCGCCGTGGTGACGCAGCTGTGAAGCTCCCCCAATGGATAAACCTCTAGAGGTTCATAATGCACTGTAGCCACAGTGCATTATGGAGCCACAGCTAATAGTAAATAAACCATTAGGAAGGGGAAACTAGGATTTTTTGTAGGATTTTGTTTGAAGCCTGTTACGCGAAACCCACCAGTGTCTCTGGTATATTGCAAGCACTCGTCAGTGCTTGGCAGCGTTGGCTGTATGTCACATAAGGTAGATAGATGTATAATTACCTAACGGCAAAGAAAACTCGAGGAGAAATTTTATAGGCTCCTTGGCACCACTAAAAAGAAAGACAAAGCGCCAGAAGAGCGACGCCTTCATTTTGGTTGTGCTTAGGCGTCTAAATTTTTTTTATTAAGGTTAGGTGCAAGGTAGCACGTCAAGTTCGTCAAAGTTAAAGCTTATCTCGCTTCCCCCCTAAATCCTCACCGAATTTTCCGGCTCTCACACAGATCGCTCCTTACGCGTCGGTCATCGTGAACGGCATCTACTGGGCGGTCAACTCTCCCAAGCTGCTGACCATCCCGGACGCCAAGCGGCTCCTGCAACCCACCAACACGCCGTGGCTGCCCAGCAGCGCCGGGGCGCCGTCCTTGCCGCACCGGCTGCTCGCCATCTGCGACATCAGCGCCGACCCCGGTGGTTCCATCGAGTTCATGAACGAGTGCACCACCATCGACGCGCCCTTCTGTCTCTACGACGCCGACCAGCACAAGAACACCGAGAGGTAGGCGTGCAGTATATCCATGGACAAGGGCTTTCCCAAAACATCTTGAAAGCGGATGCTTTCACGGAGTGGCGCAAGGAATGTGGGGGCTTTATTTCGCTCTCGTGACAGTGAAATAGTGTGAAGAGTGAAAATGTTCGCAGTGTGTAACGTGAAAAAGTTGTTCACTATCGTGAAAGGTGCTTCACACGGACTGAAAGTGTGCCTATAGACAAATGCCATCCGAAATTGCTGGATGCCTTGATGCACAACTGTCCTTAATGCAGAATCCTGCGCACGCCTGTGGAGAATTGCACGCACTGCGAAATTGCTTTCACGTTGTCTTTCAGGTCATATTTTATGTTGAGGGCATATCGATAACCGGTTATCTTACTTGAATTTTCTTCGTTTTATTTACAGTCTACGTCGTAAAAGTTGGTGAGCCCTTAGCTGTGAGATGCATATAGTTAGCGTATAAGATAGCGGCTGCTATGCACGATATTCTTTCATCCCATTTTTTTTTCTCACGTGTACTGCACTTGGCAAGAGCATTCATAAACAACCTGGCTTAAACGTAGCTAGTCATGCCCTTCTGCTATTTAATTCGCCAAGTAGGCGTGACGTCATAGTCTGAAGCCTGCATGCTCGCTTTTCCTCGACTTTCGGCGTTCATCAAATTCTGATATCGCCGATACATCCCGCATGCACTGCCACGACACGTATACAGTCGCGCTCAATATGAGCTACAACCCTCAAGCCTGACAGTTACTCCGACAAACGTTAAATGGGTTCGTAAAGTACCGCTAGTTGAGAAAGTTTAATTCGCCCTATTTTTCTTTCTATGTGGGTGCCACCTTGCAGTGATGGCGCCATTTTGAGCACAGACAGCGTGTTGCAATTCGCATTGAGCGCGACTGTACGTTAGATGCAGCTAGATTCCCGGCTGAATGCAATACGCAAAATGTAGACCAAAGGGCCACATCGTTTCCGCCTGTTCCAGCTTCGCGGGCCCCGGCGTTCTTGTGTGCTCCATCGACAACATGCCGACGCAGCTGCCCCTGGAAGCGACCGACTATTTCGGAAAGCTTCTGATGCCCTACATCAACGACATCGTAAGTTTCGCTGGCAGTCATTGCTCTCTCTCTCTCTGTGAGGGGGGGGGGGCATCTCTTTTGTCCGTTGTGCGCTCCACTCGTACAAGTTTCAAGGCGATAACTGTATAGGGCTAACACATGAATTTCTCGCAGATTTCCTCTGACGCGACGAAGCCCCTGTCTCAACATCGAATGTCGCCAGTCGTCGAAGGGGTACGTATTGAGTTACGGCACATATGTATATACTCCAGTCTGTTGTTACGCATGGTTATATCTCCACAAAATGCTGACGCGACTGGCCTTTTTATTTCCTCGCACAGGCTGTTATTGCAAGCAACGGAAAGCTGACGCCTAATTACGAGTACATCGAGGATCTGCGCAACACATCCAGGTCAGTCACGTTTAACTTAAGTGACATTTGCTGACAGGCTATAGGTCAAGCATACTACGTAGCCAGTCAATTCAGTCTATTACGTTTTAGCGTCGGGGCCCAAAACGTAAGTTAAGCAGAAGACAAGGAGGTAAACCAGGCGAACATCTGCTTCTCTACCCTATGCGATACGCATGAGTTAAGGAAGGCAAGGGTTAAACGCACACAAATTACTGAGGCCGGTGAGTCTGAGATACGCGACTTCAGTGTTTAGGCATTGTGATAAAACATCACGACCTTTGTAGACTGCAGATAAAAGTAATATGTCCGCCCGTTTTTTTTTGCACTTGCCAGTTTCGGTCGCGCATGCTAGCAATTCGTGTGTTAGTCTCGGTAGAACGTAACGACAGTTCCCTTCAATTTCCAAGAATAGAGCCAATACGACTTGGCAATGATCTCCTTGCTTGCACGCCTCAAAAAAGAACACTGCTGCGCCAGAGGCTTATCTGAGGAGGGCCTCAAGAGGGCGTCTGCTATCTTCGCAGTCTGCAAACGCGCCTCTGTGCAGGTCCATGAAGAAGGCGCAGAGTGCCACGGCTGCGAAGATGAAGAAGGTGCTGGTGCTTGGCGCTGGCTACGTGTCGGCGCCTCTGGTCGAGTACCTGACGAGGGACGACTCCGTGCACGTCGTAATCGGTAAGTCTGATTCCTGTGCTACTGCGCCCGAGTTATCTCGTACCCTGCAGCTTGTAGCACAGCGCTGAAACAAAGGGCAAGAAGGCACAGGCGGCACACAATCTTTACTGTACTTCGTCTTCGTTTGTTTCCGCACTATATGCTGCAACCCAGTCTGCATGAACACACCAACCCATATTGATGGCCTTGTCGACTTTAAATTTCTAGTACCACTAATATTTGACGAAGTAGATGACATTTGCAGGAGTATTCCACATGCAATGTGGGTGTATACATTTTTTTCTTAACGTCGGCTCTTCCTTGTGTATCTCTCTTTTGAAATCAGTTTAAACGGCACGGAGGACGGTGCACAAGAAGTAGACAGCGTGAGTCTGCTTTTCTACGACCTCCGTGCTCTTAACTCGGAAAACGTCGTATCGAAACCCCGTGTGGTGGTTTAATTGCGTTGCAAAGCAATCGCTCGATATCGCTTTTCAGATAAACATACTTATCGCTACTTCAGAGTTCAACATACCTGGGACGTTGCTGAAGTTGGTGCGTATTAAGTTTGTTTCTTCGGTTATAAAATGTCAACTGAATGAAGCCAGCAAAGGCCTCACTTTGAAAGGAAAAAAAAAACGCCACATTTGTGGAGAAAACGTTCTTGTGAGTCAGTTTTTTTTTCTTTTTTGATAAGACAACATAAATTTTTATTAGGGAAAGGGAGGGCCGAAGGTCACTGATGGGGAGACGAGTAGTGACAGGGAGTAAGACGAGAGAATGTTATCGGGTCGCCTCAAGATTCACTCGTGCGTGTGCTAAAGAAATGTGCCGGCGAATTCTGCCCTGGAAACTGCGACATTTACTTGTAAATCACGTGGCATCAGTTGCAACAACGCATACCTTTTGTGCATGTCGTGATATTAAGTACAGCCTTTACGAAAGATGCACAGATAATCCGACCACTAATATGACGCACGTACAAGTCGGTGGAGGTTAGAGGTCGTGCAATATCGCTTGGTTGTGCGTTTGATCCCGCGGTGTAAGGATATGCTTTTAGAAAAATTGAAATTGCTCCAGCCACAGTTCAAATAGAGTCCGACGTTTCGAGACCGACTCGGTCCCTTCCTCAGGGGGTGACTGTCTTGGTCATGGAAGTGTCGTCGCGTCGTGTTCTCTCACCACGGCTCCGGCTTTCCCTTTCCACCACGTTTCGGAGACCGTGAACGTACACCGAAGGCATTGATCCCAGCGAGCGGTTCACGTTGGCAGGCTTATGCTGAATGTATGCATTTGGGAAAGAGGCTCTTGCTCGAGTCTTGGCACATTCAGCATACGCCTGCCAACGTGAACCGCTCGCTGGGATCAATGCCTTCGGTGTACGTTCACGGTCTCCGAAACGTGGTGGAAAGGGAAAGCCGGAGCCGGGGTGAGAGAACACGACGCGACGACACTTCCATGACCAAGACAGTCACCCCCTGAGGAAGGGACCGAGTCGGTCTCGAAACGTCGGACTCTATTTGAACTGTGGCTGGAGCAATTTCAATTTTCTAAACCTTTCTACCCAGCCAGACAGATTGCTGTCAAAATGTTTACGTTTAAGGATATTCTTACACCATGGTGTGCTCTTAAACACTTGAGGCCACGTGATGGTAGACGAAACGTCATGTATGACGTCATTGGTAGAGCGGTAGGTCACTGCATCGTACTGAAAACCGGCTCGGCGTAAGGTACCGCAGGCGAACCACTGACACCAGCAAAATGACGCGTTGCTTCTGCAACACCACGCAAAACGTTGCCTTTCATTGAAATTGTGCGGCAGTGGTATGACGTGGGGGCGTAGCCAGGGATGGCACACCGCGCCTGTGGCCCTGGTATGACGTCACGAACAATATTTCAGCTTACACCACGTGACCCTGTCGCACAAATAGGCCCTCCTGTGTCAATGTCCACAATGTGGATTATCTATGACCGAATTAATTTTTCTTCAGCGAATGCTTGAACTATTAATGCAGAAGCCTTACATGCCTCATCAAACGCGAAAATTTGCCGCCGGCGGTATGTGTCCTGCGTCCGCGGCAACACGAGTGATGCAGAAGAAAAAAAATCATCATCGCGTGATTACATCACCATACGAACTCACCGCGAGATCACCGATCACCGAAATTTATGACGTCATCATCGCATCACTCATGACAGCTTGGCTTAGTAAAGGTGGACCGATCACCGATGCTGATCACCAATATTGAGAAGAAAGATGAGAAACATCGATTGAGAAGAAAGATGTCTTTCGCCTTCCAGTCGTCTGAGGCGAATTTATGATTTTTGTATGCTATCAGTACTCGCGAGTACTGGCTGCTGTTATAAAACCACCATTGTTTTCGCAAAATTTGTTTAATTAACGAGCTTTCCCCCAAATATTTTAGATGCACAGCAGCTTATGGCCAATGCTTTGTCTCTCCCTCCTTCCCGGGGTCTCCAAACACTCGCGCATGCATGTCACACTTCCCCTATTTCTACTCCTCTACGCTTTCCCTTTCTTTCCCGAGTCAGCAGCGACGGCAACGAAATGCTTTCTCAGTACACACGGTCACTCCGTAGCCGTTGATCGTCGTTCTTGATGCGTTCCACGTTTCCGTGAGACAGAACACGTCTGCTTCGGTTAGCACGGTGTCACGTTTGATGCCTCGGGCGTGTGTGCTGAGGGATCGGACCGTCCATTCCCCGCGCTTCCCGCACAGCCGCAACGCACGTGCCGGCATTCCTCCCGCATGCGTGCGGTAAGGGTCCCGGCACGTGCGTTGCGGCTGTGCGGGAAGCGCGTGGAACGGCCCTTAGCAGTTCTATAGTCATAGTCACCGGCAGCGTTCACGGCAGCGGTCACCTGCATCAAGCGATGGTCAGCGGCAGCGTTAGTTGGGTAGAGGTTCTGAATGTCGGTGCACCTTCGTAAAGCGACGTGGACGAGTTTCTGTGGGTGCCGTTTATCCTCCCTCAAGTGCTTCGCCTCAACACGTGGTTCCCTTTAGCGGGAGATGGCGTAATTTTGTTTTTCATCGCTGCCTTTTCTGCTTTCCCAGGGACGGCGTTCCAGAAGGAAGGCGAAGCTCTTGCCATCAAGACGCCCAACACCGAGTCCGTGGTCGTGGACGTCACGACAACCCCTGACGCCATCCAGAACCTCATCAAGGACGCCGATTTAGTGGTCAGGTACACCACGCCCCCAGGCTGCAGTATGTGCGCCGACTTTCGCACACCGGTTCTTATTCAGACGCCATACGAGGCTGCTCGCATGGGGTGAGGGTTTCTGTTCAGAGCTCAAATGACTTTTTCCGGAAGGTCACGTAAGTGCACTGAGGTTCTCGCAGTCTTTATAGCGGTGCAGTATTGCGAACATAAAAGTGACTACTTCACTGTTTATTATATCTAGTTCATTATTCATGAACTAAGAGAAACATCGCTCAACTCGCCTATCTTCTCCAGCCAATCTCTAGTGCTGTTCCCACTTAATCCAGATAACTATTTTACGCATGCCCAGGCACGAATCGTATATTAATGTTTGGAGGGTTCCGCCCCAAGTTACGGTATAATCATGAGACGCCATATAGTGGAAGGCTCCGAAAATTTCGACCATGCGAGGTTCTTCAATAACGTGCACCCAAACCTACGCACTCGTTCCTCGAACATTTTCGCTCAAATCAAATGATTTGAAAGAGTTAGCGGTGAGTAAGATTGCTTGAAACGAGACTTACCGAGCGCAGCTTCCTGCCCGAACTGAACCACACTTTCTAAATTTCAGTAACGGCTTTGTCTGTTGAATTAGCTCTGAAGGCTTCCCAATTCGAATTTTTCTTACGCGGCTCACACTAAGAATAGCGATAGTAAAGATACATGCCCCAAGTTTATGTATGCGCCTGTGTGTCTGTGTTGCACTTCGCTAATGCTGCTATTACCTATATGACGACGGGATTATTGCTGTTGTTTACGAGAACCACCAATATCCCGGCTGCGACAGCTGCATTTTCGATGGAGGCGGAAATGTTGTAGGCCCGTGTACTCAGATTTGGGTGCACGTTAAAGAACCCCATGGGGTCGAAATTTCCGGAGCCCTCCACTACGGCGTCTCTCATAATCATATGGTGGTTTTGGGACGTTAAACCCCACATATCAATCAATCATGAGAACCATCAAGTTGCCATATGTGTTGGAAAACTGCTGCGAGGATTTTCTGTACCAGTCAAGATTTCTTGTACTAAACGTGCATACATCTGTCCAACAGTTTGCTGCCTTACCCGCTGCACCCGACGATAGCCCAGTACTGCATCGCTCACAAGACGAACATGGTGACCGCCAGCTACCTCACCCCGGAGATGAAGGAACTGCACACCGCGTGAGTAGTGCCTCTGCGTTTCTTTGAGCCGATAGCCTTATACGTCTCGCGTGAACGTAGCCTTGAATGAGTAGCCCACGCGACACAGACAATGAACTTTATTATTGTCCTGAGGGGTGACTAGCAAAGTCCCCTTACGGGCGAGGAGCCGTCGCGGGCAGCTCCCACGTCGGGACGGGCAGGCCGTGACTGACCGCCGCAGCATGGGCTCTCAAGACGGTCTGTAGCGCTAGATAAGAGAGAAAAAAATCACGTGACGGGTCTGCGAAAGCTTTACGAAAGCGAGTTAAAGCCCGTCTGCGTCCATACATGACCATCAGGGCAAATTATGTAGTTACCTAACGTGCAAGTAGGTATAGTTTATGTCGACGTCTAACGTTCACTAATTAAGTCCACAGTTATAGAGCCACATCGAATGGATTTCATCATGTAGTTGTCTTAGGCGAATGCATGGTATACCTGATTTTCATTTTATTTATCTTGAATACACTGATAGCACTTCTTGGCGTATAATCCCGCTCTTGATTTGTGAGGAGTGGTCTCCTGGCATGCAATATTTACTCGCGCGCTACCACCATTGGTTAGCTCTGTCTAAAATTGGCTACATAATTGGTGATGTTCGTGGAATGATGTTGGCCAATGGTGTCTATCCGCTGTCATAATTAGTACCACGATATTTAGCCCAAGTCAACACAACGATGCTCTCGAAATTACGAGACAGCAAGACGAGTAGGTTTTGCCTGTATTAAAAACTTACTCTCCGAGCAGGCGCACTGCTATAGCCTCAAGGTTGAGTCGTAGGAGAGACAATTATCAAAACTTGTTGCTTTCAGGGCGGCTGACGCGAACATCACCGTGATGAACGAGGTCGGTCTCGATCCTGGCATCGACCACCTCCTGGCCATGGAGTGCTTCGACGAAGTGCGCAGGAAAGGCGGAAAGGTTGGTGTTCGACGCGAAACTTCTTCACGCTGAGCTACGCTTCACCACGAGCGAGTATTGTATAGAAGAAAAGAAAGTCGATAGGGTATGATATAGTAAAGGTCCGCGGGCCCTGTGGCTCAGCCAACGGCTGATGCACACCGCTTTCCCTCTAGGACAGGTTAGCTAAGCCTAACTGCCATGTTGTGGGCCCTCTGGACGGCCCTGAGTGGATATTGAAACGAGTCACTGGCTAGTGTCTGTTGCCACCACCTTTCTGCGTCGGTGATATGGCATGCGTTTGTTTTGTAACTCTCACTGAAAGATTCAAATAGGTCCAGGTGAAGGTCGAAGCTTTGACATGAAACATTCGCAAACACGGGTTGTCGCTGGAACCCAAGCACTCATTTTTCACAATTTTTTCTCATATATAGTAAGAGTTGTACTGTATAACTGCCACATACAAATGCCAAAGTGCTTGCACTTCATGCAAAATTAGTATGATGCATGTACAGGGGTATTGAAAAATTCAGACCACGCTGCCACATAATTGCATCGGACAGCAACCTGGAAACATTTAACCACCCTCTATAAATTTGTCTGTATAGAGGGGGGCCTCCAAGTGGAAAGAACCACTTTTTGTTCGATCCTACATCTATTCATTCTTATGGAAACGAAAACAGAAAATGAAAGCTGAACACTCGGCCAACTTTTGTCGTTTCTGCAGGTCGTTTCGTTCGTGTCCTATTGTGGTGGTTTGCCAGCGCCAGAACATGCTAACAACCCGCTCCGATACAAGATCAGGTGAGCATTGTGGAGGTTTGCACTAGGCTGAAGCTTGTTTTGCTTTTTTTTGTACACTAGAGTGTTTAATCTCAGGATGTACCCAGACTTCGCTGACACATTTCAGTCACTGAAAATATACCCTAAGAGTGGCTAGAAGAGAAAGTTCCGTCACCAGAAGTCAAACCTACCTCTCACCAAGTTTTTTTTTTCATTACAATCAATCATAAATGCACATGCAGCATATTATTACGTGTTGTAATGAACGGAAGGCTTTTTATTGCAGCTGGTTTGATTACTAGTGATTAATCGAACTCGTAAGTGATTGGGATATTACCAAAATATCCCATTCGTGGCGCATAAGCTGTCGCGCATTTACCTTAATTTCCCGATTAGTAGAGCACTGCTATTGGTAATATCGACGTCTTAGACGTGCTGAAACATTTTTGTTTCACTCTGACGTAAAATTTTGCTTTTATTCAGTGTCTTTATGTGTCGAGATGTGACAGCTGTTAGTTCACGTTCGTCCTGCGCATGTTCTTTTCATGCATCCTTTCTTCTTGAGGAGCGCGCTTCAAGTTTCCAGCTGCTTGCAGTTCTTCGCGTGGCATGGCGATTTGTTGCTACAGCATTCATTCTACCTCTGTGAAGACGCGTGTCACGTTTGTGTGTACTGATTCTCATGGCAGATGGATCAGCCGTAATTTTTCGTCCCGTCCGCAAATTCACACTGTGTATGCTAGAGGTGAACATGAACCAACTACATTGTATCGCACCATTGTAACGTTGTCACTTTCGATGGCGGTCGCGTTCGATGAGTAATGAATATCTTGATCGTGATTGGCAACTTTACGAAAGCTGCAGAAGCTTATCGTTGTTGAGAAATTTCATCGTAATCAGCAGTGTATACAAGCGTTGTACACACTATATATCTCGCGTCAAATAAGGTTGGAGGCCTACAGACGTATTCAAGATGTAAAAGTTGTTGGCTTTGAGCATCGACTTCAGGACGAGACACTTGTAGCGCAAAAATCACTGGGAAAAGGTTCAAAATAGAGGAGCCTAATTTTTTTTATCTTTCATTTCCGTCGCAGCTGGAATCCGCGAAGCGCATTTGTCAACTGCATGGGATCCGCTCGATATCTGGAAAACGGCAAGGTAAGCGATGGCATTATTAATTACATCTTTTTTCTATGTTTCGTACTTCAATTCCAGACAAAATAATCGGGATTCAATCTAGGATTCATGTAATTGCACGGATGATAGATTACGGTTGCATAGACAGCCAAGTGCATAAGTAACCCGTGAAAAGCATTTAATTTGAAGGTCACATTTACTGATTTATTTACCAAACAGGTAATGTGAACGCCGAGCATAATCTACGTCGTAAACCTGAACTTCAGTGTTGTGTTTCTTGCACGTAACAAGCGCGCTCTTACAGCCACATTAGTCTTGGGGAGTCGCCCAAATGTCAAGCATAGCTCGGTCGGCAAGGTCGCCCACACCAACATGAGGCTCTGCCTTGTTAGAAATGGGGGTTTCGCAGTATATCCCACGGCAACGTGGCCGTCGTAGCCGAAGTCGGGAGCTTTCGCTTAGCAGCGGAGCAAGAGACAAACGTCTTGAAGAGAATATCAACGTTTAGCAGGTTGTATGAGTACAGAGCCTGCCAGCGCGACAAGGTCGGTTGGGGCGAGTCCTTTAACGACCGACCGACACGGTCATCAAGGACCATACGGTCAAACTTTCCTGAGCTACGGCATCCATCATAATCATGCCGTGGTTTTGGAACGTAAAACCCCAGATATCATTTCACTCCTTAATTTCTCCCAAACCTCAGCTGAAGTGAACGGTGACGCGCGAGGGCTTCCACTGTATACAAAATCACTTCTGCCCCTTAAAATTTCGTCGACCTGTTCGTACGGCCAGCTCAAAGCTCGTGCTTCTTGCAGGAGGTGGAAATCCCGGCCGGCAGCCTTCTGGACAACGCCCAGGGCGTTCCCTTCCTGCCTGGCTTCAACCTCGAGGGTTACCCCAACAGGGACTCGCTCATCTACAAGAGCACCTACGGAATCGTCAACGCCCACACCGTACTTCGCGGCACGCTCAGATACAAGGTCAACAGCACCGATCGCGTAATTCGGCGACGAGGGGCGTCACTAGAACTCTTGTCGTTCACACTGAAGTGCGACTCATTCAGTATTTGGAGAAAACCTTGTTCCTGGGCGAGTTGGTGCCCATGTTTGCTGCGTGATGGGCGTAGCCGAAGGGGGAGCGGAGGTTCTAACTGCCCCACCACTGAAAATTTTCAATTTTGCTAGCGTATATATACACGCACTCATACAAACGCACGAACGTACATAGGGTATGGTTGACACCCCCTCTTCCTCCGAAAAAAAAAAACCTTTCTGGCTGCTCTCCTGGTGCAGTGAACATGTTTTAACGCGACAGCGTTAAAGAAGTCGTTTCGCAGAAATTCCGACGTTGGCGTCGCTGTTTGTGAGCGAGAAGTCGACCATCTCTTCGTAACCAAACAATCGAGAAAGGTGGAAATGGGAATAAATCGTAAATGATTTCGGGCCGTAGTCAGAATCGAACCCAGGTCGGTCGCGTGGCGAGCGAGTGTTCTACTACACAGCCATGCCTTTGCTTGTGAGTACAGTGAAAGTAACTTCTACTTAGAGATGCAGTGAAAGTAACTTCCATGCTTTAAAAACACCGGCGTCCTGTATACATGCTTCACAATACATGAAATACTGCCGTAGTAATGCGTGGGACAAGCGTACATTTCCATCGGGCGTCATAACATGGAAAGAGAGCGAGAGAGAGAAAATACTTTACTGAACTATCCGCTGGAGAACATGGAATTATCATGGAATCGTCAGCCAGTCACCCACTACAAAATGCGCACAGGCTATTTCACTCTTAAGCTACGTAGTGAGAGCATAGCAAGTTCGAAAAGATTTCACAAACTAAGTGTTTGAAGTGCGCACAAGAACAGAATATCGCAATCGCGTTCAACTCTTAAGCTTAAGGATACCCCCACCCCCCCCCCCCTTTTTTTTTCCTGGCGCAATGCTTGCAACATGAAAGGACTGACAGAAGAGACAGGTGGCGCTCCTCTGTCCTATCTTTGTTTCAGGCATTACGCCCGAAATAACGTGTTCAGCAAACGTGTTCAGCAAACTCTCACGCTGTGAATCGCAGCGGAAACCGACGTAACTAAAAGCGGGTACAAGCGCTTGCTTCGTTTGATATCCTTACAGAAGGCGCTTCAGTTAATGCGCACCTCGTTAAAAACAAAAACAAGAAAAAAATATGCGCTGCGCGTGTAGAATACGCTCATTATGCTTCTGAGTCATGAAAGACGTCATGACGTCTTTTTGTAATCCACCGATATGAGTAATGAATTCTGAATACTTTTTAATTAGTAACTAGCAAGAAATCCTTACTACAGAAGTTGTAGCACTTCTTATGATACGTCGGAATATTTCATCAACGCTAAGATGAAGGCCAATCTACCAAGCTATATTAGGGGGGCTGCTTAATTGGCTTTTAAAATAGCGGGAAACGTTTAATAGAATAGTTGTAATGCCCGTTCAGAAGCGTCGGATTGTTTCATGTGTGCTTAGATAGCCACCCTTTTTCCAGTTTTTTTTTCGGCTTTTTTTAGACAACGCGAGATTAAATATAATTTCTGCAAACAAGCCGAATGACCACGTACATATTGAACACTTGCACGACACCTCATTACGCGATCAACCTGCAAACCAACAGTCTTAGCGTGTTCGACCAGGAAACCAGCATCGTTTGTCATCACAATCTTTGCGAAGTGTATATACCACGCATTTCAGCGTTCAAGGCGACTGTTCCCCATCAATTTTGACGTTTTCACTCGCGCGACTCGGCCCTTCTTCCAGGGATTCTCCAGCGCAATGAAAGGACTTCAGCTTCTCGGACTCCTGAGCAGCGAGCCCCATCCCAGCCTGCACCCGAAGGGACCGGAAATCACCTGGGTATGTGAAACCTTTTTACGACTTGGAAGTGTGGCAGCTTGGGCTAGTTGGTATGGCATGACGATAGTTATAGCGCGAGAACAAAACGACGACACAGAGACAAGGACACTGAACTTCCAACTGAGTTTATTGCGCAGAGCGCGAAAATATATAGAGGAGGCAGTAACCCTGTGACAAAAACCGTATGGCACTAAGAGCAAAACACGAGTAAGGAAAAAACAAAAACAAAAAAGGCGCAGAAGAAAAAAGCAAAGAAAAGTCTAAGGAAACGAAACAGAAAAGTAAAGGTGGACGTGGTAACGTGCCCTTATGATCACAAACACGCGCTTTATTAGTCGTTCTATATCCATGCTAGTATGTGTGCTTTCGCTTGCGCACGCGTTTACTACACCTGGTGTTCTTCACTTGGCATAGCGCACTTATGTTCATACAACATTTCTGTCTCGCTGTCGCAGCGCCAATTCATGACGACATTGATGGGCCAACCGGACAATCTGCTCACCTCGAACATCAAGAATCTCATCTACGACAGGGTGGACAAGTGCGATTTCAGGACCAAAGCCATCGAAGAGTATGTTCACTCTGTCTACGCGTACCGCTGTTCTGTTCTTGTACTGTTATGAGTCTAGCGACGTCGCTTAAGCGCAATGGTACTGCTGGAGACAAGAACGCAGCAATGCTTTCAGTCCCGCATCTTCCCTATTCGTTTCTTGTAATAGCACTACTTTTGCTGGCATTCTCGCATGAGCGTCGGCAGAACTTGGTCTCGGTGGGAATGCTAACCCGCGTTGCATGGCGGTGGGGGATGAGAGAAACAGTATTAGTCTCAAGACCAGACAATGATGCCAAGGAAACGACGTTATCAGAATCAACTGTAAATGTGAGCGTGAAGAAAGAAAAGTGGACGAAAAAAGAACTTTCCGCTGACAGGAACCGAACCCGCGACCTTCGAATGTGGCACGTTCGGTCCCCGCCAGGGGGCAAGTTACCTGTTCGTTACATTAAAATTTCTACTAATAACATTCTCTATACTTTACTTGATGTCATTGTTTCTTAGTTTTCGTTAATATTATCTCCAACAGATAAAAATGAGCCCTTAAATTTCTACTTTTTTTCCTGTATATGCTAAGAGTAACTCTAGAGGAGAGCGTTTCTGAGGTTTGCTGGGGGGAAAGTGCTGCTGTGCTTTGGGCGAGGGGGAAAATGGAGGCAAAGAGACCCCCGTTCCGGCGCCTACAGATTAATACCTATAGGTTCGTCGTGCCGCCAGCCGTCTTCAACCAAAATGATCACTTAAGTGTCTTCAGGAAGACTTCGTATTTGGGGGCAGTACTACACTGGCCTGCAGAACAAGTGAGAATTGGCTTTCAATCTAAAACAAGATGCGTAGACTGTGGTGCTTCGGGTGTAGAGTCCAGGTTATGTTGATCTCTTGCTCTTCAGCGACTAGCGCTGCAAACTGCCATAAACGGTTTTCCGAAAGCTGCTTGGATGCACCCATTCGTTTATCATTCGGACATTGTAGATAAGCGAGGCAGGCTTTTTTCTAGGTTTCGATAGACAGGAACGGGCCAATAACGGTAAGGGACATTGAGTGGTTGATTCTGCATTGATGAATTGTGTCGGAGCTTCACACAAAATAAATAGTTGCCGTTAAATCTTAGCCAATGCCAAATGTCGCAGAATGTAAACACGTGGAGGCGTTAAGAAGAATGTTGCGAGCACACTCAACGTTTGTAAAGTGTTTTGGCGGCTTGAAGAGCTGCAAGTGACGCCAGATCCGCCGTCGTCATCACCCGTCTGATTGCGAAGGCATCTCCCTTGTTTCGCCATTCAGCCCTGCCCTGCGCTTGCTGCAGTCAGGTTATGCTCGAAAGCTTCTTGATCTAACTTTCCGTCTTACCCGGCGAGCTTATCTCCTCTTGGGATATCCAGTCGGTTACTCTCAGTGACCAGCGGTTACTTTGCCTACGTGCTGCATGCCCTGCCAATTTCTTCTTGTTTTCAACTAAGACGGGCGCTTAAATAATTTCCAGTCTGGGCCTCCTCGACGACGTACAACTCGAGAAGAAAAACACTCCCCTGGACACACTCATCTTCCACCTGTCCAACAAGCTCGCGTACGGTAAGCTTTTTTGCGATGCAGTGTTCTCAGAGGATGTCACGGTGTTTAAGGGAGTCTCTTTTCTGCCAGTGTATTCAGAGGATGTCACGGTGTTTAGGGAGTCTTTTTTTTTTCTGCCACAGAACCTGGCGAGCGGGATTTGGTCATCATGAGGCACGACATCGGCATCCAGTGGCACGATGAAAAGAGGGCAAGTATTCCCGAGCTGCACCGCCGTCGATCGAAACTGAGATAACGCACCCACAAGATGTGTGCACGTGCGCGCGCGTCCTGTGTTTATAACGTGTTGTCTTTGTCGCGCAGTTTAGGCATCGTAATCGATGCGAATGAATACATATTTTCCCTAAACTTCGATGAACGCTATAGTTTAGACAGAATCATTCACAATAATGTTAAACCGCATGTTAACGAGGCCATGCGGTTTATTCATCCGCAGGGTTAGGGGTTACATCAATGTTCTTATCTTTGTTCTTCGATTTCGCCAGCCCCAAGCCATGACACTTCTTTATCCAGCCGTAATTCTGTGGTTCGCAAATTCAGATCTTGCTGACGAAAAGGGCAGTTCTTCTTCCCACTTCAGTTCTTTCAATCTAGGTCAAAGTTAGTCATCTTTGCATCACTCTTAAAAAACAACAAGCGACCTTCCCCATGTCTTCCCCGGCTTAATTGTCCATTGGTTTTATTTGTCTTAACAAACGAGTCCCTCGAGCAAATTCCTTTCTAGTCGTAGCATAGGGATCGACTGATATGCAATCGCTGCCGCTAGCAATTTTCCTTGCTCATCATGCATACGAGTTCAGCTCAGTTGGATTGCGGAAGTATAGAATGTTAAATGACCATTTGGAACTATCGGTATTCTTTTCAACCACTATAATGTCTATAAAGTGAGTGTGACTGTTGCGCAGGAAGTGCGGCACGTCGACATGGTCACCTACGGCGACCCCAACGGCTACTCCGCAATGGCGAAGACCGTTGGCTACCCTGCTGCCATCGCTGCCAAGATGATCTTGCAGGGTAAGCAAAATGTTTCGTATCAGGCGATCAAAAGGTGGACAGGCTACGATGTACCGATGGGACTACCCTGCCAATTCCACCGTTTACGTTCAGACTGACACTATTCCACTATATCAGCTCCTCAGTCCTTGCTTTAAGATTCTAATCAGCAATACGTGTCATCAGTACTGTAAAGGAGCGTTCCCACAGTGAAAATTAATGTTGTGCGAGCAGGCGCGACGATATATCGGACGATTGGTGAGCGCTCATATCGGACGTGGCCTCCGAGATAAGGTGCTGCAACATGCCGTTGTGCGTTGGAGTTTATTGCGGGGGCCACGCATCAGAGCCCCTTTCTGACGCGACGATACTCAGCCAACCCTGGGGCGCGATTCTCGATATATCCACCTAGCGAATAATCTACTTCGGCCTCCACTGATTGGTTGGAGCAAAGCAAGCAGCGCGCCCCTTGTTTCCGGTCTTTCTTCCGCAACCGTCATTTTGATGTCACGAAGATTTCATAACTGTCGACACACACGAAAGATGTGATGCGTTTCCCCGCAACGAATGCTGTCCGTAGAGATTCGCTTTTGGACGCACATCTCGGAGGCCATGCATGAAATTACGGACGCACATCTCGGAGGCCATGCATAAAGTTAGGCTTTCACGTTAATCGCTTGAATTAGGCCTAACGCGGCCGCCTGCCACACGCACACCTGGAAGGTTTGTAGGCATTTTCTGCATCGCTCTGAAATAGCCGAACGCGTTCGTAATGGAGTTAAAACTTGTCAAGTGCCCAGTTACTACACATTTTGTCCACTTTCTCTCTCTTTGACGCACCGAACCCACCAGCACATTCCCGGCGTAATGTGGCCGAAAGCGCCATGACGTCACGACTTACTTTTTTTTCTAAGTAACGCGGTCAGACTTAATTGCATGATGCACTAAGTGTATGGACCGAGAATCGCGCCCCGACTTTATCCCCACGTTTTTCGCGCTGTAGAAGCACGATCCGATTCCAACTAGTACAGGCCATACAGCTACAGCCGACGGAGAGGGTGTTAATTGGCTCAGCGCGATCGCCCATTCTCCACAAACGCCCAGTACTTGCTACCATGCACGGCCGCGCTGGAATGAGAGCAGCGCTTCTACATAGGGCCGGCCGCTGCACATGACGTCACAGCCACACATAGACAAATGTCCCACGAAGGCCACGGCTATGCACGACTTCGGCTCCTTTCTTTCGTAACGCCGCGTCCTGATAAGCCCGCTAAAAGCGCCGAATCCTTTCTTTTTTTTTTCTTGTCTCGCGACGTGTTGTCGAACTCGTCGCTGAGCGTAAATCTTCATACGTGAACAAGGCTCGATTGGATTGGATAAACTTTTATTTGGTCCTCCAAAACACAGATCACTGTGTTGCGGGCAGCTCCCACGTGGACTGAGATGCCAAGCTCGATTTGCTAGCTTGCTATACTACATGGCTGTGTAGTCAGTCGAAAGCGTAGGGACCAGGAAACGGAAGAAGCTTCCCACTGCTTCAGCAGGCAGCATTTAGACAGGCAGGCAGGAATTTAGATTTCCGGACGTTCTTCAAACACGTTAACAAGTACAGTATCAAAGGAAAAAAAGATTGGCACAAGTGACCGGTTGCCGGAGCGGCAAGATGGCGATACGCGGCACTGCGGCATCCAGGCACCCTACCCGAGCCCGCCGAAATCGAGTGCCAAGCACATTGCGTTTTCTAAGGCAGAGGGGGCCGGTGGTATAAGTGGTATAAGCACTCCAACAAGCAGTTTTTTTGCTTGGCAGCTGCGATAAATGTACCATTGTTCGCAGCTTCATCGAAAAAAAAAAGCACTGCGGTGTTTAGAATTACGTATATATACATCTTATAAACAGACACGCGCTACCTAATACTCCAATATTGATGCTGCGCCCAAAAGATCAAGGTGTGTGGTCGTTGAGCCAGAGGACCGGTGGCAATTGGTCAAGCTTTCCCTCGTGTAGCTGAATCGGTTGACATACAAACAAAAAGACGGACAAAAAATGGCTTTCGGATTAGCCAACGCCAAATGGGCTGCTTTTTGCCGGTCCGCCGCGGCCACCCATGCTTTGTAAAATGGAATGTGCTTGGTAATCTCTCGTTATCGACGCGCTTGAAAAAAAAAAAAAAACGCAGCAACGCGTGTCGCAAGTTCGCGCCTCCAGCCACGTTTCACTTTTGCTCAACTTTTTTTTCGATGAGCCTGTACCATGCAGTTCGATGGAATGCGGTCGCTAATGCAGACGCAGCAGTCTCAAACCCTTGATGTCTACTGTACGCGGCACTTGAACGAAGGCGCACATGCGTTTCGCATTACGAAAGCTACCGAGTGTTCAGTTTTTTTTTTTTTTTTCAAACAGCGTGAACTGAGGAAGGCGAACGACACATGCGTTGAGCGTGTGCTTTGTGCGCTATTCTTCATAGGTGTCGCGCAAGAAAAACCTGTGTCTTAAGATTACTTGCACGCCGGAGAACACGCGTGGTTGTGAGAACTAATCTCCCGCAATGCATGACGTGCCTCGTTCATTTCGCGCCCAAAACTTGATAAGTAATTGAGTTCCTAATTATCACGGCTACATCTGCATGCACTGTACACTTCCGCGGTGGTCTAGTGGCTATAGTGCTTTACTGCTGACCCGAAGGTCACGGGATCGAATCCCGGTCGTGGCGGTCGCATTTCAGTGGAGGCAAAACTCTAGTCCCGTGCGCTGCGAGTTTTCAGTGCACGTTGAATAAACCCAGGTGGCCGGAATTTTCTAAGACCACCACTATACGGCGTCCCTCAATCATATCGTGGCACGTTCACAATCGGAAAGCACGCTTCTGATATTCGCCGCAACTATAGTGGCGGCACCTGCCGTGCTTCAAATGGAGACGGGGTACTCTTTGGGCTTGTCTACCGTGCATGTGTATGTCAAGAGCCGAATGCCCCGCCGTGGTGGTCTAGTGGCTAAGGTACTCGGCTGCTGACCCGCAGGTCGCGGGTTCGAATCCCGGCTGCGGCGGCTGCATTTTTGATGGAGGCGGAAATGTAGGCCCGTGTGCTCAGATTTGGGTGCACGTTAAAGAACCCCAGGTGGTCGAAATTTCCGGAGCCCTCCACTACGGCGTCTCTCAAAATCATATGGTGGCTTTGGGACGTTAAACCCCACATATCAATCAATCAATCAATGTCAAGAGCCGAAGCTACATTTCACACGTCAGCGCTGGCAAACGGCACTTGAATACGCTGTTGGCTGTAAGTAGCTGGCCGCCATTAGCGGGGCAAACTGAATAACAGGAAAGCTATAGCTTCGCAATCATGAATAACCTATGGTGCTATTCTAAGGCACAACACACGGGATGTAATTGCGTACCTGTACATGGCGTTCCCGCGTAGTGCGCTGAATGCACGTAACGTGGTCTTTCTTCCTTGCAGGTGAGATCCAGGGCAAAGGCATGGTGCTTCCGTTCGCCCAGGAGATCTACGGGCCGATGCTGCAGCGACTCAAGAACGAAGGCATTCGATGCTCGGAGACGACCACGAAGAACTACCCGTAACGCGCGCATCCACCGTTCCTCGCAGACTGACGTTTGTTCGAGGTGGACTCGTGTGCGTCGCGGCGAAATCGCCGAATCATTCCGCGCAGCGAGAGTGGCCCGATGATAAGTACGATGACGCGGCGAAATACCGTGCGTAAGAAACTGACGGCGGTGGCTCACGTTGAGCGCCTCGTGGATATAACCTAAAGCCCGCTTGCTCTTACGGCGATGGCGCCACTGTAGTCCGACGTGCCGGCGCGGTATGACGCTCCTTTTGCGTGCTTAATCGTTGCATTTTTGTATTTTTTTGTTCTTCAGCAAGCGATATCGATAGTTGCGCCGGCGCGTCGAACTACGCCGGTGACGCGATTGCCGGGACAACCAGACTTTCGAAGTTATATGCCTGCACTGTTTTTGCAACGTGCCACGTCTCCCGCGGAATGAATCGGCAGTTTCGCGTAACGTAGAGTGAATGTGTGCATGCATTCTGGAAGCATTTTTGCGGCTTCGAACTGTGGTGCTGGCGTCGAGGCACGGAATGAAGCACGACTCGTACAGCGTCGGAAGCAGCGCCAAAGCTTGTACAGTCGTCGTCGGAAAACTGCATCAAAGCGTTGACGGGTCTTCCGCAGCCTTCACTGCCTCGCTTCCGTGTACATAAGACGTTTTGCCGCGCTTTTTGCGCCCGGCCAACGTTACCGTTTTTTTTTTTTACCTTTTATGAAGAATCACTCAATAAAAAAAAAAGTTCAGTGCCTAACAGCACAACGTTTATTGTCTAGAGCGACACCAAGGCCAAGAAAAACAATCGGGTGTTTTACTGAGCAAGAAGTAATAATGCCAGCTGTATACTTTGATTACTTCATAACAATATATTTGTGTTAGGTGTTATCGATACACGTCGCGCGCGGGCAAATTTCGAGTAATGCCTACACCAAAAGCAGTTGTGAAAGAGAATAGGTAACAAACCCTTTATAGCACGGCGCATTAAGGAAAACCCAGCACTCTGAAAGGAAAGCTTCGTTCTAGAGAGAGATAAAAAAATTCCATGCTCAGGGGATCGAACCCCGGTCAAGGACGACTTTTTCAGAAACGTTCAGAGAAATCCGGGTGGATTCGTCGCCTCGTGCTAAAAACTGTTGGTTGCCGACGTAGTTTCCTGATAATTCACTATAGAGGGAAGTCTGGTGCCACAGTGTCTGTGATAGCTGCAATGCACTGCGCTTCAGCCAGCTTGGGAATGTTCGGAAATGTATGGATGACGATGATCATGTTGCCTCGACCATGGCTCATACCGACCAAGGGGGATTGGCCAAGAATTGGTTATATGTATTGATAAGCCTTTCAAGTAATAATCGTAACAAAAAACTTATACTTAAAAAACAGAAAGAGTGCAATGATTGTTTTTACCATTCCGCCCAGACAGTAAAGTTTCATGTTGAATATAATTTACAGTACACATGAAAAAATTTAAAAATTGTTTTTATATCGGCTCCTTAATGCTATAACATATACATGTAGAAATTTAGAGGTGCATCGAGTCGCCCAACCTTCGTTATCGGCTCCTATTGGATGGTTTGGCTTCGTGTGACCTGCATACGCTTAGTCCCAACACAAAAAACGTTCAGCAATTCCACTTTATAACATTGACCGTTTTAGGCTCGTCAATTCAAATGGGCCCGCAAAGTTCTGTAATCTATTCTTTTATTCGAAACGGAAGCCGAACCGCAACACTAAACACGGCCACAAGTTGTGCAAACCTATGTACTATGTACCACATGGCACGAAGGTTGTGCAAACCTATGTACTATTCTTTGTTCCCGTGGTGATGGACGATCGCAGCGCCGGAGTTCCCTCTGGTGAAGATGGTAGGAAGAAATTCTGCGATCATCAGTTATCTCTTTCACGACCCTTCCGCCAACTTGCGAGATCCTTCAGAAGCTATTTTAAATATTCCAAAAACAGTTGTACTTAGGTCCCTCAGCGTCAGCAAGTTTTCTTGAGAACTGAGATTTTGTGTGCAACTACTACAGTGAAAAAATGAGTGTCGTGCCCTGTAGTTGCCTAAAGAAATGACGTCAGATCATCTATTTTAATTATTGAAATACTTAAAGATGAAAAGTGAGTTACATAAATTTTGACAATACACGTGCCGTAAACGAGAGTTGCTGCTACTGCTGCTACACATTGCAGCGGCGAAGCTCTGGGACAACTCTCCAATTCGCAGATATTGTCGCCGAAGTGTTCACGCCAAGTCATCCTTTCGGCGCGCGTCATGCAATTTGAACTGTGCCACCAAGAGCTTCAGGCTGTTTTCTACGCGAAATGTTCTATTAGCGCGCAGAGAGCGGTAACTTACTCCGCAGTAATCAATCTAACAAAGCGCAACGTTTTCATTTAGTGTCCCTTTAAAAGCAAGGAACGATACACAATGTTGACGACTATTCCTGTTGCGGGACGAAGAGACTCAAAAGCACTTGAACTGCGTGAACCCAACAGCTAGGCTAAATCTACGACAGCTTAACAACGGGCGCTTGAGATCAAACTGCAGCGCCCCCTTTAGAGGCGCTCGGGTCAAAACACTGCACATATTGACGCCAACAGGATAAAAATATAGCTGTGAACAGTTCATAAGCGGGCTATTTTACATCCACACACTACAGCAGAGCTGGTATTGAGTCAACGAGCATTATATAATGCATTCCATTGCGTGTGCACGCGTGAGAGTATCTCGCATTTATACGTGCCCGTTCACACAGACAGCGAAGAAACTACACTTTTTGCCGTTACGTCACATTACGGAGGCGTTTGCGACAAAACGTGATCACGTGACATACGGCGTAAGTACACCTTCCCCGTATACACTACGCAAGTTCAACGTATAATTCATTGACGAAGAAAATATATTCTACTTAGTGCGTCGCATTATTGCCGTACGTGGGATTCACGGCTATACCGCGCGTGCACGGCTATATTTTACCACAACTGAACTAGTCTCCACATAGCCGAGGATATAGGCAAACTGGCCTGCCGGCTTCTCGTATGCAGCTTTCATTTCGTCGAAACAAGAGCGGCATCTCTGCGCCAAGCACGACAACTTTCATGCGCTGAGTGAAAGGACTAAGGACCCTTGATTACTTGTCCTGTTCTTTGTCCTTAGGACTACTTGCCCTGTTATTTGTCCTTATTCCATCGTGCCTTTCACTGAGCGCAATTCGTATATTGTTTGATCGCTCGCGTATAGTGCGTGGCGGTGTACACCCTTAACGTGGTAACAGATAAATGCGATTTTATGTACCTACACGGTAACAGTTACATTGGAGTGCATACATCCTCAACTTGTTAACCATAACTATCAGTGCACAAAATCGGGTTACAACGTTCAGAGTGTATCTACAGGCTACATTGCACGTTCGCAATGCGTTGCGAAGCACAAGTCGCGTTAAGCAGAAACTATGAGCTAATCGTACTACATCCACTGAACACAGCAGGAAAGTGTGTGGGTGTGATGGAGTAGGTCGTATCGGCCACGAAGTCGTTACGGTCTTCAGCGAACAGAATAGTTCCGACAATGGTTGCAGTGTACTTGCGCAGTGCGTGTAAAATGCACTGTTTCTGGCCTCGTTTTTTTTTTTTTGTTTCCCTTCATTGTAGTAGTCTCCGGAGAGCAGCGGCGAGTGGTGCTTCGAAAACACATCCGGTGCCGTCGGCAGCGCCACCACTCGTGCGGTGGCAGCGCCACCACTCGTTCACAAGTGCGGCGGCACCGTGTGCAGAGCGTCGTCTGTGCTTCGTCCAGGATTGCAGTTCTGGGTTGGGGAGGAGGAAGAATGAGAGAGAAAAAAGAGGGGGAGGGAGGAGACGGCACACAAACGCTACTGTCAGGGACACACACAAACGAACACATGCGCGGTATGGAGCAAACAGGTGAAGCAACAAAGAGGGCACATAACATTAAATGACGTTTTGCCACGGCGTCTCAATTTGAGAACATCGCAGCTGAACTTGGGAGGGTAGGTGGACAGAAAAGCGACCGTTTACGCACTTTGCATGCGCGATCTCCCACGTTAGCCGTGAAAACTTATACAAGCTTCACGTTTTCTATTTCTTTTCAGAAGCAAATGATAGTCTACAGTGTCTTTCGTGACATATATGCTACACAAGAAAATGAATACAGCAAATAATTAGGCCAATGAAAGCGTAAAAAAACGTCAACTGTTGTCTGTAGAGGGCTTTTTCTCCGGTAATTTTCACCAACTTCCGGTGTTTAACATGACAAGTAAACACGCGCAAAGAGTTCATTACGCCGTCAAGACCACTTGTGTTAAACGAGGTGGCGCTATGAGCCGTGGGCGCGCCGCAATATCGAAGAGTAATCCAGTGCTCCTAGCTGGGCCTTTCGGTTTTCCCAGCGTCGGTTGTAACGTCAGCGCCCACATCTCGTCATGTGAGTACTAGCACCAGAATGCTACTCCCCGCACGGCGAGGTGGAGAGAGTAACCGACAAACGGAGCACAGCGAAAGAACGAGTGAAAGGAGCACGTATCAATCTTCAAAGACGTGTAACTCCGTTATTACGGCGTCATTCGGAAAATTTCTTACGGCTACGTGATAGATTTAGACCCGTTCACAACTGTAACACAACTAAATTTCGACCTCTCTGCGGTTTAAAGGGCGTGGAATTTCCTGCGATATTTGAGGGAACACTGGCACTGCGATCGTTCAGATGGAAAGTATGGGTAGTACATGGATTCGCCTGATCCTCAAGCTAGCGTCTTCGAACGCACTTGACTTAGTTTATTGTTGCGATTTGGCGTCTGTTTCGGATAAAAGAATGGGTCATTGTGAGCGTGAGATTATTTGAACTCATGGGCCTAAAAAAAGGTTGAGGCGGTGAAGTGGAAGTGTTAAGCATTTGCAGAACTTCCATTTGCGACATAGCAGGTACAGGCCACACAGACCCAAACGGAGCCGAAATAACAAAGTTTAGACAAATCCCTGTACTACCCATGATTCCCATGCTGACTGAAGCACCATGTGTTGCAGCTACCATAGACACTATAGTGCCAAAGTTCCCTCTAGTGTATTATTGGAAACTGTATGGTTTAAGGAGCATTTGGCTGTAGTGGAGTAATTATGGCACAGGTTCTAAAGAATTAAAGTGAACGAAAAATTACCCTTTTGGTCATGTGGGAATATTCGACGGACCTAGAACTTTCGTATGTTATGTGTTGAAATCGCGTCAACGTGATTCGAAATTATGATTTCAGTCTTTCCGAGACGACAAGGACACACAATTCGCAGCAACATGCAAGTTACTCCGTTTCAGCTTACGGTGGAGCAAAAGTGCTGAGAATGAAGACCGCAACACTGACTGCACCCCTAACGAAGAGTTTCGTCCGAGTTGGGCATGTGGAGCAGGCGTTCACTATTCGACATCTGGCCCTGCATGGTGCGCATTGTGAATATTAAAAGCGCCCCAATCTACATAGAAGTGGAAGACGAACGATATCTTACAGTACAGGCCACGAGCACGGGTATTGGTGCAGCGACTCGGCACCACTCATCTATTTATTCTGTTATACATTTAAGTACAATAAAGGCTGCCAAGTTTTTTTGCGCGAGATAAACGGGGTAAACGTATCGTAAAATAACTTTCGCAGTACACCAGTTTACACTCTTAAGAGTGCTTTACCGTGTCTATAACTGACACCCTTCGGCAAGGGTGTCTTGACAAACCAAAAACACCTAGTCATGGGTATTTTGGTGTATAAACACGGTAAAGCACCTTTAAGGGTGCACACTAGTTTAGTGTGTTCGATAATGGTTGTTTCGATAACCACAAATTTGGAGAGCATATCAGGGTTTGTGTACTTTCAAGCAACACTTAGTTGAAGACGCAGGCTGAACACCGCGGTGTATATATAGTGATGTACGGTTTTCAGTTTCTTCCTTCGAAGTGACGTTCTACACGGAATCAAGCCGGGGTACGTCAGTACTTGGTGGAGCTAGTGTCAGTTGAAAATGCACATTTGCATCGCGCACCAACCGCGTGCCAGCCAAGTCACTGTAACTATAGATTCGCACACAACCGATACGATAAAGCGTGCAAAGCATTGAAGGTTACCGGCAAAGTATATCCGTGCGCCAGGTAGGTTGGACAGTGCGACCGGCTCCACAAGACCCGCGGCTGTATATAGAGAGGAACGTCAGGGTTCTGGAGTCGGACTTCGCAAAATTGCCGCTACTTTCGAACCTAAGGTGAAACGGAGTACAGAAGACGCAGCGTGAGTATGACCGACTATGGTCCTGTGTAGGGCACTAACATCTCAGAATTTCGAGAGGCACTGTGTAGTGAGCTCAAATGGAACGGAAACACCCGATGCGTTCTAATGTTCTTCTGGCGCCCTCGACTAACCGTATGAGCGTGAGGTTAAGCGTTACGATCCACAGGAATACCAGTCCTTTTATGCCTGTGTATATTCCGATGCCATGTCAGTGAGCAGAACAATACATACGTCGCAGAAGTCAAGCCCACCATAGCTAGTACACAAGAAAAGCAAGACAGTACAGCTGCTGAAACAAGAAACAATGCCACACAAGCTTGTGGCTAAATTGTTGCTGTTGTCTGCTGGTGCATGATGACAAGCGCGGGCTAAATTACGACGAATATCTGACAGTGCTGGCTCGTGAGAGAAGTGTCAGTTATGTCGAGATTATTCTTGTTCACTTGAGTGCGAAACTTTACGCTACACACAGGTCTGCCCGCACGACATGGCACCTGGCACAAATGCCAACAGGGAGCTGCAGATTCTCACTTCTGCACTGCATATGCAACCGTAAAGGTTCTACAAAGGTTACTTTTGAATTTAGTCGTCGTCCTCAAACGGACATTTCTTTTTCTTTTTTGGTACTCGTGAAAGATACGGATTACCTGGATTATCAAGACGGCATTACACTCTATGAGAGAGAGAGAGAGAGATTAAACGTTTAGTAGTACTGTTAGTAACTAAAGCAGACGAGGCGCTCTGTCCAGCGCTCCAGTATGGTAATGTGTGTGCTAGTACGAGCTTCGAGTTTGCCGAAACAGGATGCGAGGGACAGCTGTAAGTAATGTGCGTAAGTTTGAGTAATCCTCCGCGCCAAGGGAACTCATCGCGGTTATGAAGAAAAGAAATGTACGTGTTGCTCCTTGCAGTGGGTCAGGGCCGCCACGTATGACTGTCTTTAAAGACACATGTTAACTATATCGCTTGAGCGGCACGACTCTCCGAAGAAGGCAGAATGATCTCCAAAGAGAGTTCTCGTATTTCTTTAAAGACAGCCATAGACGAGGCAAATTAGGACTGCCAAAAAAAGAGTCAATTAACTTTTTTTTTCTAGGAGCATAAAAAAAAGACTACAAAGCCACCCTCCTTTCTTCAGCGCTTTATATGTTCGCTAAAAGATATCGCGATTCAGGGCAGAAACAATTCACGCCATGTCAGCATATCATATATGACTCTTGTATCCTCTTATGTTATTGCCTTGCATCATACAAAGCAGCGTTTTAACGTTAACTGCCGTGTTTGACTAGTCTGCCTCACATTTAAAGATGAGATGGCCATGCCAACACTTGATGGTTTACGTTATCCGGGTCGACTGTATTTTCAATCTTGGTAGGAAGCGCACAACTTTTACACCAAAGAAAAAATGTTTAGTTGACGTTAAGCCCTTGCGTCTCATGCGCTTCCTACCAAGATGGATTCATACCAACTTGCCCGATATAATTGGTTATTAACAAACCATCGTTGCTTTCAAGAACAATCAAGCTTTTTAGCAAATTACGGAACATACAGTACGCGAATACGGTAAGGCAGTAGGACAGCGCTCGCCCTTTCCTGCTCGTTGTGCTTTTCCCGCTGCCCGTTCTAGAGAGTCCCCAAACAACGGTTTCTTGTTAACAAGGGGTAAACTTGCACGCAACAATGAGGCGTGACAACTTCACAGTAAATTAAAAAAAAAAGCTTTTGTGGTGTCCGGTTGCCTTCCCTGGCAAAGACACAATCACTAGGAAAGGAGAGCGGTACCACCAGACGGTGCCGTATTTCCGTAACTTGCTAAAAGACGCCAATAGCTCGCTTTTCTTCTTCGAAGATTTACTTAGCCCAGATCAGCGAAAATGGAGCCAAGAGAATGACATGAGCGTAGAGCCGTTTGTCGATTCCACAAAACGCCTTTATTTCGTCAGGATTTTACAGTTGGTATCCATAGCAGTGATAATTAATCATAAGAACAAATACTTTTTCAGTGTAGTGTTCAGGAAATATACACGTGTGTACAAGGAGATCCAAAATATACTAACTATCACGTATGTGTATAATGGATAATACGTGTAAATGTAAGCACAACACGAACAAAGGCTACACGGTGAGGGAGACCTAGCACCTTTGTTTAATGCGGGAAAAGGCGGCCCTCTTTGATTCGACCAAGCTACAGTGTCATCAGTATCTATACTTCATCTCATACATAGCAGACAATGCAGCGAAGGTCGAGGGATCGAATGCCGGACGAATTTCGATAGAGGCGGAATGCTAGAGTCCCGTGTACTTTAGATACATCTAGTTTAGACGAGCGTTAAAGAACGACAAATGCTCCAAATCTATCACCGCTTTAGGGTGTACTTCAAAATGAAACCGAGATAACTATCTTTGTAATATGCAGAGTGGATAGGGACAGAATAGCTATGTCGTATCCCTGACATTCGAGACGTCCACTCTGGCTATACTGCTCGAGTATGGTACCCAGTTCCTATAGTCTTTCCAGTTTGTGTCTTCCTGTTTTGGCCTTCGAAATGCGTTCGTTCTGCGCTATTCCCTGAGCCTCTTTGAGCTGTTCCATTGTAAAGTGCAGCCATAATTCCAAGAGTTTGTCGGTACAAGTACTGACTGGTAGTCCTGCGGCTTGTACATGGATCGACCTAATGAGGCAGTCAATCTTTTCTGCAGCGAACCATCTAAGGTAGGGTGCTACATATGCTATCTTAATCCTATTTATAACGAACGCCAATACTCGTCTGATCATGCTTCCTTCCTACCTCTCGTTGTGCCTGTTGGCTAATCTTGGACGTAAATTCCTAACGATTATTTTGTATTAGTAGATCACGTTGTGGTAGCTGTTAAGTGGCGCGGCACGTCACTGACTCGGCAATGGGACAGTGATATCTGGCGAGTTGGCGTAGACCAGTTTTTATGGTGGGAATGAAAAGCAAAGCACGCCATTGCTTCGCGAACACCATAGCCGTTACAGAAGGTTAAATCTGCACTTGTCACAATGCAATTGTTTCATCTTCGATTTTTTCTCTACGAAATGACTTCAAAACTTGTGAACCTAAAGTTGCATCGAATCACGCACTTGCGCATGCAGTGCTAAACACACCATGCTATGGCCGCAGACACGTTCCCCTCAACGTATCAAGTGCGACCTATTGGAGAAGCATATCAGTGCCTTCATCGTAGGTAAGTTGGCTCAGATGTGCAACGCCTTCCAAGTCACGAATGCGTCGTAACTCGCGACATACACATACACAAAGATATCGGCAATCTTATACTGATAAAGAAAATTGTGGTCCATACGTATGCAGGCCGAAGCTTACAGGAAAATACATACAGATTCCTCCAATAAACGAACTTCCCACTTGGTAAAAAATTTGTTATTCGAGCGCGAATTCAACACCTTTCCAAGCAGTCGCACTTAAGCTAGACACAAGCTGACTGCAAGGCAGGGGTGAATTAAACGGCAATTAGAAGCACAAGGTCACTGGACATGACAAATGAATCCTGCGAAAAGCCTATAGCGGTTTCTGAAGCACTGGTCTACCAGTGTTACAGTTGCACCGATGATGTATAGCAATACAGTCTTCTTTCTTTCATGTTCGTGACAAGGCACAACTTCTTGCTTGCGAATGTGAGCAGCGAGATAGGCTTCTCTAGCCTTCGTAGCATTGTCTGCGTAGCATGAATAGAAGCAGTGTGCACCAACCGAGGATATCCACGCATCCTCAAGCGCCGTACTCTCTATCGATCAGTCAATCACCAATTATGGGCGTGTTCACTGATCGCGTTACAGCGCACGATGATTGGTTTCAGGCCAGCCAGTAACGATCTTTCTTCGAGTAAGAAGTCGCGCTGGACGTAACATGACGTCAAACAACAGTGAACGCCTATCGAAAGCGATAAATGAAATATGCTCTTACACCGTCTAAACGAACTAAGTGCACCAATAATCAACCTGTATAATCCTGGTCTACTGCACATACCGCACATCGTTCTTATCACAAAAGCCATCACCGTTTTTGTCGACAATCCTAAAGTTTCGAAATCACGCTAATCAGATTTCTTCGGTTGGTGCACAAAAGTTTATTTGCGGTCACCATGAGGGTCACTGCACAGGACACATAACTTGTAGACTTTGCGTGCGGTGGTGCACGAAAACACTGAATAATGCACTGTGATCTCGTGGCACCCCCAGGAGGTCAAAATTTCCGGAGCCCTCCACTACGGCGTCTCTCATAATCATATGGTGGTTTTGGGATGTAAACCCCACCTATCTATCTATACCGTGGCACCAATTTTAGTCATCACAGTCACTAGAGCCAACCTATGAGCGTTCGTACGGCCCGCTTCGTCCAGCCGCTCAGCGCAATGAGCACATGCGCAACACGTCTCAGCGGTGCTACCGTCATTCAAGCCTTCTTCGTGTCTTAAGGGAAGTCTTATGTGGGACTAAGGCTTCTTTAATAATGTCTTATAGTCGCTTACAACTTAGGAAAAAAATCGCTAGCTCTGCCCACAGTCATCGCTGTACTTCTCACAGAGAATTCGCACCATCCAATAGCACTTACTCGATTTGATGACGTCAAGTTTTTGAGAATTTCCGATAGTCAACTTCACCATAGACACACGTTTTCATCGCTTGTTCTAGATGGAAAACTTGAATGTCTTGGTAAAATTGTTCAGGGTTTTTCACATGGCTACTCAGCCATACTTTATGCATTAGGTAGTAACAACGTACCTTTACTCTTAATAAGCTTTGTATTTACATTACCCTAGAAAGAGTACTAACGGTTCACGCGGAAACAAGCTAACACGACTGCATTTCGCATGTGATGAGCCGACGCTCCGCGATTGTGTCGGCGGAGCTGCAGTGTCTTTTTTGGTTTGTAAAAGAGTAGAAGCGCAAGTAAACATCCAAAGTATGCAAAGAACACTTCTCTCGGGCTGAGCGTGACAACAGCCTGCGAAGCGGGCCGTAAAGCCACCCGGCGCTCTATAGCATTGCACTTCGTCACGCACGTTCACCTCGCGAAGTTGCACATAAATATCACCAACAAGGCAAAGCACATATACCTCATATAACAAGGTTCACAGGCGTAAGTACGCGTGGCACATTTACAGAATGGATCGTGCGCTATACGTGAAACCTATACATACAAGCCATATACAAGAACCTGTACACGTGTGTTACTGGCACAACCTCCGCTACGCCCACAACCCTGTCAGCATCTTCTAGATTACCTGCGCAACTGCTATACTTGGGAAGTGCAGAATACAACGTATGCCTCTGAAGTTTTCAAGTCAACCGTCTCGTTTGCACTCCAGTGAATATAAATGCACGCAGTGGTCAGCACAACACACAAGTTTGGACCGTCTTACTGGGCGCAATAGCAATGGTCTCCCACATCAACGTGTACGCACTCGAGTGAGCTTCAGGCCGAATCTCAAAGGCCAGCAAAATCAGTTTTAACCCAGCGCAGACGATTTATATATAGCTTGAACAGCAAGCGATCTGCAGCAGCAGCAGAGGCAACGACATTTCGTGACGCTAATCATGCAGTATGGGAATCTCCATATCTGTGTTCGAGAAAAATGAAGTATTCATATTAATTTCGATCATTGTTCCCCTGGCGACAAGATTACGCATGCAGGTAAATGGAACATCGAGACTCGACCACGGCAAGGGTTCCGGGCATCTTTCGCTCTCCATGCAGCATCGCGAGATGTCGCAACGTGCCCTGCTATATTAATACCCCTGTCACACGGGCACCCGTGAAGACCGTTTAACTCCCTCGTCTTTACGACAACGAAGATGCGGTTGGTGTCACACGACCACCCTTACGCAAACGAAGGTGAACAGAGCATTTCGCAAAGGACGTTCAACGATTTCCCTTCGCAGCGAAACGAGGCACTCTCGTCCTCAGCAGTCTAGAGGTCAGAGAAAAATTTTGAGCACTAAGTGGCCGCAGTGAAAGAATAATACATTTTAGCAATATTAAACGTTCTTTCGTTGTAGTACTCATTCACAACGAGTGTTTGTTTGCAATATTTACGCCCGCCAGAGTTCACTTACTCTCAACACCGATGCCCTACACACCGTGCCTCGCGAGACGCGAGTCGGGCCGGCAGTCGATCTACGTCATTACCAGCGCAATATCGCACCACTTCCTCACGTCGTCCGCTGTGTCACTCATGGCTGAAGAACACAAAATGTGCACTCACGAGGCAAGGAAGCATAGGAACTTTCGTACCGGGCATGTACACAGGCAACAAAACAACTAAAAGCACAATGTGGCCAGTGTCACTAGCAGCATTGCTACATTTAGCAAATGCGTTTTTATTTGAAATTATTTTTAATGGTTTGTTAGTCGCATACCTACTTTATAGTGCTTTTTTGTAAAAACTGCATAACGAGGATTCACAAAAAAATCAATAGGGATCAAATTAGAATACTTTTCCGAAAATCAAACAGTGCCAGCTGAGCCCCCTCGCGGCAACTGTTACAACCTTGTCATTGCCGTGTGACACTGCGACAACTCTTTCTCCATCGAACCCTCTAGAGGATATTTACGTTGACGGTGTTCAACGGAGTTTGGTGGTGGCCGTGTGACAGGGGTATAAGTTAGAAGTGTGGCAGCTTGGGCTGGTTGGTATGGCATGACGATAGTTATAGCGCGAGAACAAAAACGATGACACAGAGACAAGAAAGACACTAGCGTTCCATAGTGCTCGTGTCTTCTTGTCTTCTTTTGTGTCCTTGTCTCTGTATCGTCGTTTTGTTCTCGCGCTATAACTATCGTCATGCTATTCTAAGGTCACGTGACAATCATAGACGACTTCGTTTTTCAGAGGCACGAGCACCGAACGACACTATTACGTCTCTTAGAAGCTTATTCTCCTTTTCGATTTTTCAAATATTCATAGAATCCCCTAAGAATAGAAATCGCCGGCTCTGGTTCAATTTGAGAGTATGGTTGAATATCTACGATGTTGGAGCGTAACTTTACTTAAGATGAAGGTCAACTGACTGTCAGGGTGATTATTGAAGATCATTTGATCGAGCTCATTGAAAGACTGTAAGCAGCTGGATAATTGTGCCACCTGGCGGAGCACATCTCGACCATGCACTTCTTTGTACGTGGCCTCAGAGATCTCCAGAAGCGCGCTAAGACGCAATGAATCCAAGGAATACCCGATGGCACACGCACGCCGCCGTGCAAGAGCCACAACCTAACACCTAAGTCAAGAATAAAGGGCACCTCCAGATTTTTTTTTTCTATGCAACCACGTCTTTTTTGCAACCAGTCGTTTTTGTTGCGCGCGTCAAATGGAAGATGCGGCCCTTGTTTTTAGTCTACTAGTGCTCCTTAGGGTGTGCTCGTTCAGCTGTTATGTACTCCCAGGGACAAAGGTCCCAGGACACAGACTCCACCGCAAACGCCAATTTTCGGTTTGTTGATACACGACTTTTCCAATTTAATGGGCAAATAGATAGCTGGCCATAACTGCCACAAGCTGAAAATTTTATATAGAGCTTGCATTTACAGGATAAGCAAGAGTTCATTTTCTTTCACACATATCTAGTCCTGGGCACTTAAGTCCCTGGTGGTACGTCAACGAGGCATAAATCGTATTCTGCAATAATGAAACGCTGCTTGAAACAAAATACTTAGTTCCTTTGTTTCCTTCGCGCAACTGTCACAAAACTCCACAGGCTCGCCAACTCTACATAACAAGTGTTAAAAGCGCACGCGCGGGAACCATTCCGGACGGGATTCCACAGTCATATCACAAATCTACCTCCAGAGTGCCTCGAACGAAGCACGCCAACAAGCTTGCGCACCGCGACCCGCTTATCACATATTCCACAGAATCACAGCCGCACCTCACGAGACAAAACAAAACAAAAGAAACAAACAGGATTGCGGTGCATTGTTGGCAGGGCAAAGGCCAATGCCAGCACATATCGATTCACTCAGTCTAGCGAATTGTCATCCGTGCATATTCCAACAATGATACCGAGGTGCAAAGACTTTTCACCAATAGGGGTGTCTTCGGGATCAATCAGATATGCACAAAAGAGGGTCCACCGTAGGATGAATTTGTATCGCCTTGGTATGGGTGGGCAAAAGGTTCTCTACATAACGCCGGGCCAAACGTGCTGTCCATCTGGACACGGGGATCATTGGAAGAGGAGAGGACGGAAGTCTAAGATGCAGTAAACAGGGAGGTCACTCGTCGTTCTTAGACTTGAACTTGTCCTCCAATGTTCCTGGAATCTGAAAGACAATTTTTTTCTTCTTGAAGATGTTTACTTGCCAGGGTAATGAGGAATCAACCACAAGACGGGAGTTTGCAGATAAAAAAAACTTGCATTAGACTGTTCCACTTCAGCAAACCTGGGATTGACAGTGTTCAGAGGAGGCTACAGTACCCGTGAATGACTGCAAAACTGCGATAATTATGGGTTCTTAGGGATAAAATGGTACTGAACTCGGATACACAGATTACAGAAATGTATGTCCACAAATTATTTACATATACACGTCGGGGTGATTAGTTTCCAATGCCTTTGCAAAACTTATTGAAACACAATTGATATAACATGCGCAACAAACTCGAACAGGGAACAGAAAGGAAAGGAGTTTGTAGTAAAGACCAAAAGCAAGAAGAGACATGGAAAGGACCTTGATACCACAATGGTTGTAGCTGATAAGTTTCATCGAGAGTTCCATTCACTGAAGTTTCACGAAGCAGCATTTTGACCAGTCAGTGGTCGGTACAACCAGTCAGCCAAGCGTCATGGAAAGGCCATAGCGGTTCAGGCGGAAATGACGCTTTCTCATCGTAAATTACGTACAACATTGCCCCAATAAAGCTCTGCATTTAAGAGAAAACTTTGAGAAACGACTGGTTAGTTGGAGTAAGTATTGATCAGACATAATGTTGCAAGATCGAAGCCACTACATGAGAAAGTCATCACACCAGTCTCGCGAAAATAAATAGCGATGGGCTTTATTGATAGCGGGGAAAATGGGTGTGGAATTTGAGTAGAACAATTTCATTTTCATTCCTAGCTTTTATTATACAACTTTCATGTTTAACGTACAGCATTAAGTACTTTTTCTGAAAAGTTCTGATAATTTTCTGATAAGAGGAGTCAGTGCAGAAGACATTTCGGTACTGCCCGCCAAGATTACCCTTTGGATCCTTGAAATAACTGCACGAGACACTGCACACATTGTTACGCGATTTATAACAAATACAAACGCACACATTATATATATATATATATATACACACACACGCAGGACACTATGCTCGTATAACACAAGCTTATTCTGCCTCTGCAAATTTCCATTAAAACGTCTGAGCAAAGGCCCAGCTACCTCTCACAATCTTTAGTATTCCAAAATGAACACAACCAGTCATATGATGTAGTGCGTGTTATGCCAAAATCAAGTTCCTTTTCATACAATATAATGGACGTCAACTCATCAGAATTATCTCTACTTTCCAGTGCTCACTCTATTTTACTTTTCTTTCCTTCAGTAATATGCTAGTTCGACTTCGTGCCCATTCTGTTAGCGCTGTAAAACTGCAATGATGTATAACTCTGTCCAGCTGAGTTCGACAGTGCATTACTTCGAAGTGTCAGCTACACACTAGGACCGTCCCACTATACACCCTATAGGGCCGACATTTTCAATTCACCACTTTCGGAGATACCGTTGTCACTGTATAGTAATTGGCTGAACCAAAAAAATGGAACGCGCATCACAACAGCGAGATGACACAACAGGCGTCATGTCGCTCAAAGTTGAACACATGACCGCTAGCGATAAACCTGAAATGCGGCAACCAACTTAACCTCCTGTTCAGTTCTCTTACAAAATCTGGATACACCATGCGTTAGAAATATAGTAAGAAAATTAAATACCAGTCTTTTCCGTCATGTTATTTACTGCCTGCCACTAGCTAACACATTTCAAGACAGTCGCACATTAGTTATTTCCTGGCCGACTGTATCCACTTGTCTAAGTTTTGCTTACTCAGTGTGCTCAAAAGGCGTATTCTAGCATGTAGTAAATGAGATTGTATGTGTCTGTAGACTACCCGGATAATTCACACCCTGCTGTAACTGATGAAAAGGTACGCTTGCTGTTGATAATACATATTGACCAAAAAACAACCAGGCGCGGCCAATGAGTACTATAGGCTATGCTTGTACCGTAATTCAAAAGCATGATTGATCAAAGTGCGCCTTCCAAGACCATTTGCAGTGTCAATCTGAGTGCCTTCACAGTGTAATAATACATTTCGCATGCCATAATGAGAGCAACATATGCAGCAGAACAGTGTGCTCCCAGCGCTTTATGCAGCTTAATTCAGATTTCAGATTAAGGATACACTAATGTAATGTATACAATCGCACACCCAGAAGTGTACCGTACTGTCAAATGGCAAAACTATAGGGTTCCTTGGTTCACAAATGGTGCCCTACTGGTAGTGTTAATGCTGTTAGCACCAACTTTTTAAACACCTACGAGATTCTTCAGAATCTTTTCTGCAAGCCGCATAATTGTATATGCTGTACCGAGGCATTTCTCCTGAATGTGGGGTCTAATGTACGGGGTTCAAGCTAGGTGAACATGCAGCCTGATAGACAAATAAAAAGGAAACAAAGGTGGCATGACGCATTTCTGCAGATCGCGTCTCTGTAACAGCCGCCGTATGTACCAAATAGCATGAAATAAAATAATCGATGACGCTAAAATAAGTAATAATGACGACGACGATGATAGGATACAGCAAGCAGCAATGAACAGAATTTTCCTTTTATTAACAAAACTGACGAATTGCTAGCATCACAGAACTGCAGGTAACTGCAGGAATGCAGCTACTGACATTGAATTGAGCATACAGTTCAATCGGCTAATATTGCACTGCACTAGAACTGGAAGGTACACAGACAATGCCAAAAAATAGAAGGGTACAATGTTTTTATGCATGCTTCCTTCATAACAATAAATGATATCGAAAGGAATAGGGCTCACATCAAGTCATTCACAATGGCAAGGAATGTCTACAAAACATCTACTTTGAGTAAGGTCATAAAATCCTGGTATCACAAATGCAAATGCCATGCTTAAGGGGATCATGGAAAGACATTCTACAATGCTGGCCACTGATGCAAGCACTGAAAGAAGGTGTCTAGGGGCTCTGCATGGGGGAACTGTCACAGCTACAACAAGCATTGCATTGAGTTTACCCTATAAATAAATACAAGTTCTACTAACATGCTGACAAAAGCAATAAATGACCATGAAATGAAAACCAGAAGCAAGTCATTTTTAGTGCACATGCATATCAGCTTTGCCATTCGATACACTAGATTTCTAATTTCACACTTGTAAGATACAAATAATGCATTTTTAAAGACTATCAGATTGAAGGATGCCCAAAGACAAATGAAACAATTATTTTAATAAACCTATATAAATAGTTAGTGAACTTCCACAATTTTTGTATATTGCCTTAAACAGTTATTTTGCAAGAAACATCATGATGGCGATATTCTACTGCTCAATGCTTTGAACAGCTAAATGACTTTATACGAGCCTTCAGGTTCTATATTCCTTTGGAAATTAAGGAGTAAATTTCAAGAGACTAAACATTCCTTTACGGTCTAATAAATGCCACATCCCAGAGAATATACCTACATTAAGACATGCTTCTACGAGTTTCCTAGTGTTTCAATCATTTTAACCGCTACCTGCCTTTGTCGACTGACCTTAGTCAATGACAAAATTGTCTCCTCTATATAACATTTTTTTTCGAAAACATTTCCAGGTTGATTTTTATTTATGAAACACTATAGAATGCGCAGAACAACTGTACCACATTTGTTGCATGGAAATGGCAAAGCTGAAATGGAGGTTATTCATGCAGTAAGCTTAATCATGGCATGCAATAACCGTTAAGTACAAAAGCCAGATTTGAGGACATGAGACTTCAAGCATGATATGATGAGTTATGTGTTTGAGTCAAAATTTAAGCGATGACTTGACGACATGGACAAAATTGTCTCCCAAATATTGTTTGTTCTTATGTAAAATCCTTACATTAGGGCAACATTTCATGCACTTATATATGGATGATTGGAATGCTGCGTATAGCAAATAACTTAATGCCGATCACCAAGTTTGCTGAAATTTATATACTCAGAAATCCACGCAAACACACTACTTGCAGAGGGCCATCAAAGACGGTCAGGCTGATTAATCACAGATGGCCTGATATAATGGTAATTATTTTGTGTTCTTGTCAATAATACACACTTAACTGCACATATAATGAAAACAAGGCATTTTGATTATCATATTACATGCAACAGTTATGGCACAAATTCTGAGCTGCTGTACTGCCATCATTGGGCAACAATGATGCTTTGATGCAAATTTATGGCACAACCATGATCTTCTGAGTATTTTTCAACAATGTAGTTAATGGTTAAGCGGATGTGTGTCTAATGTTGAGCCGAGTTGAATAAAACTTTATTTGCCTTACGGTTGTTGCTGCGTTCGGGGTAAAGGCAGTACTTCTTTATTCGAAATTTTTTTGATGAGCTCTTTTTTATCAAGTCAAAGTAATAAGTGAACTTGAATACTCGCACTGATCCTCAGGCATAAATGCTGTTTTAAATTTTATAAGATGTGCAAAGGAACACTCTACGTAAGCATGAAAAGGGCAAGTTATACGATCATGAAATACAAGCAACTATGTTAAAGAAAAGCAGTTTCAAAACATGCTTACAATGCAAAGTAAATGCAACAAAGAAGGGCAAAAAACAATATAGCACCATTAATAAAATATACATTAAAAAAAATGAAACTAAACTAAGAACATGCCCGTAAGTAAGAGTACTACGATATTATACTTACCGTATATTCCTGTAAATAAGCCGCCCGAAATGACAATGGAGCTGAAATCTAAGTGATACTACGACCTTGGCAAGCTTGGAAGAAGCCTCCATGCAATGACTCGTGATCCTCTCGGAATGGGTGTCACCAGTCACGTAAAAAAGTTAGGAACAACCTAAGCTACAATGCACCTAGAAGGAACAGTGCTTTTCTTGGATCTCAATCAAAGTTGTACATTCTAGGCAGCCATATTACACAGTGTCCTCTTTAAAGCTAGGAGGACTTCGCATGCACTCCTAGCAAGTGCATCAGGCCAAAAAATACGTAATATGGATATATCGGTGCTTTTAAAGTTGTAGAATTGCGAGCGGCACGGCTTATCTACTGAAAAATACGGCAATGTGAACACTCGAAAGTCGAGTATGGGTATGTTCACAGGTACGATTGCCCCATTCCCTCACGTTACACTTGGTTGAAAAAAGAGTGTAGCTGGACATATATGAATGCTGCAGGGGGACGGTCTACATGCTAATTAGTATCTCAGCCAGTGTAAATGCTTGAGTGTCTTACTCAGAACTACCAAATGCCAAAACAGGGAACAATCTTTTGTAAGATACCAAACTTTCCTAGAACACTTTGCAGCTGTAGGAACAAGTAACATGTTCAGGCTACTTTGGGGCTAAGATGGGGCTAAGGCTCACAGAGCAATGCAACATTTGAAAGTGTGCTTCCCAGCTAAGTGGGTCTAAGTAGATCAACTCATTAATGTGTTTAGAAAGTCTTCGTGAGCACTCCAGAGGTGACAACAAAGTGTCGCAAAACAAGATTGCAATGCTTCAAACATCAACCAGAGCAATAGTCACTAAAACACCTCATAAACCAACACACACTGACATCGAAGAAAGCATAGAGGAAGTGTACATGGTTGAATTGAACCACTTTGGAGATTAAAGGCAAAAATTATAAGCGTACTTATCTGGCACGTTAACACTTTTTTTAATACTGGTGACAAGCAGTCACTAGACTTAATACCAGTATATCAGATGACTAAAATTGCTGTCATGAAGAAAAATGCAATGCGATAATTTTATCTGTAGGCTAGTTTCTGTTTCCTGTCTTACAAACGATTCCTGTACTTGTCAATATTAAAGGCATTGTCGAAGAGCTTTCTTATTAGCTATGTGAACTGCATGAATGTTAGCTATAGAAACATAGCTAGGAACAATCTGTGTGCAGCAATCCTGGAGAATTTAGCCCAACCCTTGCACTACCCCGAAAGTCTGAAAAGCGTTAAATCTCTCATCATCTCAATAAAACAATCAAAACCATGAATTTAAATGCCATATGAATCACTAGACCATAAATTCAAACTAAAATCTTTCCTTTAGCAATTTTTTGTGGTATCACTGTTCGTCAGCTGCATAGGGCCATACGTAGTCAATTAATAATGGAACCTCACAGTTCACTTCGTTCATTTTGCACAAAGGTCGAAGATTGAGCTGTAGGCTGTTTTAAAACTTTTAACGATGACAATATGGCAAAAAGGTACGTGCTAGCATTTTTGCACAGGGAGACTGTATCTGAACAACCTCAGTTCTTGTTCAAGTGAAAAATACATCAGGAAAACATTGTAAACTAAATGGTTTCCTTTTGCCTCTGGCAGCCAGCTTAGGCATTTCACAGACAGGCTTGCCTGCCTGTGAAATTTGTCAGGTACAACAAAACTACCACCTAGGAGTATATATCGAGCAGCAGAATATAACCTGCCATTATACTTATAAAACAGAGAAAAATCGTAACATACTCGGGATCTCCTAATCCTGTGTGGTTTACACGCTACATCACTTTGTGATGTACGACGCCACATATATTAAAGAATTTCATGTTTTTATAGAGAAATTTTTTCACCAATTCTTTATTTCATAACATATGTAGCAAAACTAAATTGTAGTAAGCAACAAGGCAAGGCCCAAACTTGACTTTTAACATTGTTACCTAACAAGGCAAACATTCTAAACAGCTAAAAAGTCCCAAGTCCCAGAATAAAAATGAACACACAGGCTAATATCCATGAAGAATGCAGGAATATTCACACAAGGTATTCTGCCAAGACAGATTATGCAGCCTCCGTGACAAAGAGTGACATTTGCACAATATATGCACATGTCTCAGCAAAAGAAAAACACTGTTTTGACATTTCCTGCCTTTACACTAAATACATAGGCAATGGCTTTAAACAAATTCATGCTTTTGTGACACTGTGTTGCCTGCACAATGATCTGTAGTAATTTGCGAAGGTGGCACAATTTGCCCCGAAAACCTTGGATGATGCTAACAGCGGCAAAATAACCTCAAGGAGTTCACTGCCATCTATTTCAGGTGTGCCGTACGTTACGTGCATTGCGGCATGTATATCTACGTAGTACACAAGCGATACGAATGAAGAAGGCAAATCACCATAAACCACTTTCTTAAAACTAGTGTTCGTGAAAGGGAGTTTGTCCTGTTCAGTTCCCGAGCAATACACTGCTGGCTAAATAAATGCGATGTAACTAATAGCTAAAGGACTTTGTGAACAATAATACCCTGTTTAACGGTGGTTCACAGCAAATTCATAGGCAATGTATATGGTGCCGAGAGCATCCAGTTGCCTAGCCATCCCAAAAATGAAAAATATCTGCAATTGAAGACCACTAGTGGGCCTTGCCTTGCCTTGCCAAAGTAACTAAACACAAATACAAGAGTCTCCCTGGTCTCTGCAGCCCAACTGCTGTAAATCAAACCCAACAGAACCTCAACTTACCGTTCATATTAGATCTATCATTCCCATCTCCCAAGGGTGAAATAAAAGACAGCTAAAAAGTAGCCAAAATGCAAGAAAGCAGCTTAAAACTTGAATAGAAGCACCACGCGTTCAACGTTCAGAACTAAGCTTTTCAAGGTACCTCGCAAGATAGAATTGACACATTCGTAGTGTTCTTGCTTTCTGACCTACTAGGCTTTATTGAGATATTACAAATGGCTGCATACTTTGTGATGTCGCCGGTGCAACTTCGCGTTCTTTTTTAGGACTTCGAGGGAATAGATAGGCTGCTTCTGTTAATTAATCCATTAGAGCAACATTACTCAGGGAATGCTACTCTTGACAAAAATTAAAGAAAACAAAGTGGAGCACAGTTTACATTTAGCCTTCTTTGACAACTTGCCTGCAACAACTTTAAGCTGTCCAATGCCCACAAGAATACAAACAAAGCAGCTCCAGATCTCCAGTTAAGAGCTACCAGTTGAGATCTGAGCAGTGCAAACTAATGGTATTCAAATAAGGGCTGATCTGGCTTCTGTGAGTTGGGCTGCAGAGACCAGTCGTTACGGGAGACGTTCAACCCTGCACAAAGGTGTCGTGCTGCGCTAGCAGATCCTCGGTGATCTCAATTTCCTGCAGGCCGAGGGTGTCAACGGTGTCGGTGTTTGCGCTGTCAGTACTTACGCTGGGCTTGGCGCGGTGTGTGTCCACTGCAGCTATAGGCACGCTGAACTTTTTCATCTCGCAGCCGTATGCCATGGGTGTCAGCTTGATGATGCTGTGTAATGGCACTCTCAGGTAGGGGAGTTCCTCTGTGAAGCAGCCAGGCCATGATCAGGAGGCAGCAGCAATGAGGGAACGCCAGGGGGAAAGGAGAGGGATGAAAAAAAAAGAGGAAGCACGCAAATGGCTAGCTTAGGGGCAAGTGGGAAGTCTGTAGCAAGAAACAAACTTCAGAATTGGTGTTAATGTTTTCCACGGTGATTAAAGGGACACTGAACAGATGACCGATTTTACTCATTTAAGTCAATTATTTCTTCACAATACTAGAATCGCCATGTCTGCCGAGACAAAATGCGCAAAAAGATGTGGGTGGTAACGCTGCTTAGAAGTTCCCACAAGAATGGCTGTGACATGAACTTGGGCGGTGTTTACTAGGACCTATGTCATTTGCAATTGGTAAAAATGAAGTGATTGCCCATGACAGGGCCTGAGACCTTATATACCAAAGTTTTAGAAAATTTAGTATCTCCAATGTTGCCAAAATATGAAAAATGGGCTTTGAAGTGAGCGACAACACGTGCCCAGATTTCAGTGTGAAATTTAAAAATGATATGGAAGTGAAGTTCACAACACCAGCATTTTTTGAGGAAAATTTATCAATCGGTTCACTTTTTCATCCTAGTGTCCCTTTATTGCCTGGCAGAGTAAAGAGAAACATTCATGTTACAGATGTTAATGTCCAAGAGAACACCCGTTGCACAATCTTAAAATGTTAGTCTTTGCATAGTCTCGATCAAATATTTGTGTGCAACAGGGAAAACAAGCTCACTATGGTTGTTTAGGTGAATAACCCTGTTTCAAGAATAGGCAAGTCTTCTTGAAAACGAGCACGCACTCTGAACTTGCAAGTTTTTCAAAATATTGTTGCGAAAGTTAGTACCTAACTGGACAACAATTTGATAAACTCTATATTTAGCACGTAGTTCTTCATGAAAAATAACTTGAAGTGTGCAATAATAAAAGGAATTTTCTCTTTTAAGTATTGTTTCACACTGTGCCAGTTGAATTAATGGTAAATTGCTTTAGGTCATCCTAAAACGAGCCTGTATCAATTTAGATTAAGCAGAAAAAATTGACATGGTGAGTATGCAACAGCTTCCTTTCAAGCTGACTGTACAAAAATGAAGAAGTAATTTTAGTAAAATTAGTACCTGCATTGACTTCTTTAACCCTACAAAACACAGAATTCTCAGCAATCTCATTCCATGCAAAATCCCCTGCTCTGATAATCTTTTTTTTTTCTTTGGCTATCCAGAAAACATGGGCTCTATAAAACAAGCATAAAATTGGGTCTATAAATTTTAAATTGATAAGTTAAAAGTTTGGCCATATCCAATCAATGAATTTCTTATCACAGAACATCACCTAATGAAAAATATAGCTCACGCAGATAAACACGAAAGAAACAAGCATATATTTGCTCAATGAAGGAACACTTTAAGAAAATTTTAAACCAATGCATCGAGTAAATTAGTCCGAAACAGACATATAAAGGCGGAAAAAGAATCTTAGTAGTCATGATTAAAGTGCTTGACTTCTAATAATTATCCTGTCAGAAATGCACTTTTTAAACAATCAAAAGCAGACGATCGAGGCCCACAATAGCTCATTGGCTTCCTTCCATGAAAAGCTAATGAGCCTCGTATATTTCAATGGTCTTTCATTGTAATGGACTTTTCACAAACATTCTTCACTTAAGTTTGACAAGATTATCTACACAAAACAACATGTTTGTGAAAGCTTTCAATAGCAAGTGCTGCTGGCGGTTGTAATGGCCATGCCTATTATTTGTAACAGTAAACCGTACCCACAGCAGTAGTACACACGCTAACATTGTTTTTTAATGACCTAGCCTGGGTCTTTCTATAAAAACAAAGATATGTGTTATAAAACAATGTCCCAAACCTATGAGGCTGCTCCAACTTGACATCTTTCAAATGCCACTTTCTCTCCATCGCAGTTGCTTTTTCACAAGAACTTTCTAGTTTACTGCTGTAGCTCAAGTTAGTTAAAAGGAAGTCATTAGGTCCATACCTATCTGCAGAGTTAGTAACATACTGAAGACTTGCCCAAACACGAAGTACCTACATAAGAAATTGGAGTACAGCTGGTCCTTCTCAACTGCAAGCTATTACATTTATTCTCAGAGCACAGTGTCACTTTATGTTACGATAACTACATATTAAATTTTGACCTTCAAGATAAAAAACACCTTTAAGTTGTTGAAGCTTTAAAACTATTTCTCATGGTACTTTTGTTCCAAGATCCTTCGCATTAACTGACACCACAAATTTGGCATCAGGTGTCATGATTGTCCAGAGAAAGGTATACCGCAAATGGCATTAAAATTTTGTTTTAAGGCTAAGGTAGCCAAATTATTCTAGGGGGTTAATCACTGCTTTATTCCTGTGCTGTGTGTAAGCAAGCCTGCATCTAACACTAGTAGTAACTGCTCATGTAATATGTTACCATGTAGTTAATTTAGAATAGAGCACAAAACATAAAGTTATAGTAGCATAATAAAGCCAGAATTCAATACATGAATGGCACTCTTGCAATTAGTTATGGAATAAAAGCCCTTGAAAAAACTGCCTAGCTATGGTGAAGGTAAAAGTTCCGAAGCACTGCACCGACTCAAGTCAGTGCACAGCCATTCGCAATCACAAATCTAAGTTAAGAAAAAAACATTGATGAGGTGCTTTAACTTCTTAAGACTTTCACTCTTTTTTTCAAAACTCCTAGCAAGAGACCAAAATAATACAATACTATAGCATATTCTTCCTCATGTAAAATCTGCAAACTAAAAATCAGTGTTGTCGTGCGAGGGCTTTTGCAAAATGACAGCCCTTGGCAAATGCGCTTCCTACAGCACGTGCTCATGACAAAACACAAAAAACGAGCCATGTCACAAAAGCAGTGTTGGGCAAGCAGTGTTGGACATGCATGGCTACTTGTGGGAGTTTCCAGAACACTGGCTGCCACAAAAAAGACATCTTTCATGCCTAACAATCTCAGCAATTGTTAGTGAGTTGGATTTATGCCTTACTTGCAAATGCTTAATATACGTTTTTTTTCGTGCCAAAACAACAGTACTATAACTATGAGGCCGGCCGTACTAGAGGGTTCTAGGAATGTTGACTATCTGATGTTAAAATGCTCCGACGTCGCACAGTACAGGGCCTCTAGTATTTCACATCCATCAAAATACGACTCCCCCGGTTGGAATTGAACCCGCGACTTTCGGGTCAGCAGCTGAACACCATAACAGCTACACCACCGCAGCAGGCATTTCTACGAAATACTCGAGCAGTTAGCTTTCCAAAAATGTGCAACATGGCGATAACATTGGGCTGTTCGATATGCACCATCAATGTTCTGAAAGCTTGCAGACTGTGCCAACATGCACAAAACGCTGTACCTCAATCTAATTAAAATGGGTACAAAAAATTATTTTACGACATGATGCTGCCCTAGCACGTCCTTTCCTACAAGTAACACCAAACAAATATACGAGGACACATTTACAACAACACAAAGGTACTTTAGTTTTAGCGTCACTAAAATGAGATTAAAATAACTTTCTTCTGAATGCAGTGCAGATGGCATTAAAACAAAGAATAGGCAAGCCACAAACTACAGTGATGGCAATTGTTTCTAGGCTTAAGCTGTCCAATGAGTATCAGCTGACCTGATCAATTAAGCAACCTGCAGTAAAGGATGCCCGTAGTCCAGCCACATATGTTTGCATCAGCCGGTACAATAAGATGCCCAGTTCATTTAGTGACCTTACACTAAATGTGCCGATAATAAATGTGCTGATAATACCATAGCGTGATAATAAATGCACTGATTAATGTGCTGATAATACCATTAGTTTCATTTTGGTTCAACTACAATACAGTTGATTGATTGATTTGTGGGGTTTAACGTCCCAAAACCACCATTTGATTATGAGAGACGCCGTAGTGGAGGACTCCGGAAATTTTGACCACCTGGGGTTCTTTAACGTGCACCCAAATCTGAGTACACGGGCCTACAACATTTCCGCCTCCATCGGAAATGCAGCCGCCGCAGCCGGGATTCGAACCCGCGACCTGCGGGTCAGCAGCCGAGTACCTTAGCCACTAGACCACCGCGGCGGGGCCAACTACAATACAGTTGGCATGCAGTTTAAGTGTAATAAAAATTCTAGTAATAAAAATTACAATATGCAATGCACTTCGATTTCTGTTCATATACCACTGCTTAAAAAGGGGAGGGGGGAGTAGGTTAAATGTATGTTGAATAGCAAGTCAGCAAATGGAGGACAGTGCCTCCCATGAATGACAACAACATTTAAAAAAGAGAATTTATTCAAGTGTTAAGAGCTGACAACACTTAAGTAAAATGTTAGTTTTTCAGTGAAATCCTAACTACAATGCTTCTGCAACAATTTTTCTGCATGGCTACTGCAAAATATTCAGACTTATTCAGGAACAGAAGTTTACAACTTCACATAACTTTTGGACGTATCGATAGGATTAGATTATCACAAAATGCCAAGTCGAAAAGATCTACAGCAGCAAATCTTTCACGCAGAAACATTTCTTTCCATGCTTAGCTTTGTAATATTGTTGCTCAAACTTCAATTAATGACAGTGTATTATAACAAGGTATACAAGAAAAAGTATTGCACAAGAACATGAGGTACTGAATAAAGAAATAAAAAGGTGTACATGAAATATGACTAGTGTCTAAGGTATAATCAAAAGCCTGAGCCTTCTAAGGGCCTAACGTAAGTATTTGTAAAATGTTGAGCTTTACAATACTATTCTGACAACAGGAAGTGAGAACAATGTTTACTGGAAACTATATGAAATAACTAGTTGAGCATAAGGAGCACATAAAAATTGAAATAACGATAAGTTTACCAAGAAGTATAGTTGTGCCCTAATCTACACACATTATTTACAACACAAATTTTCCTTCTCTTGAGACTTAACATCTTCCCCACACAGTTCCGTTATTTAAAAAGTTGTGTTGATGTGCCAGTGACTCGAAAGCTTTATGCATGTTTTCACATGGGAAACTGATAAAATCTTATTGCTTTTGTAGTATTGCTTGAAAATTTTCAAGATAACTTGTATATCTCATAAGCAGCACAGAAGTCCCATGAATATGGAAATGAGTACTTTGAAAAGTGTCACAATATTCACAACTCCTTCTGGATTACGAAAATTCGATGAGTCTTAGACTGATGAGGCACGAGACTAGATGATCTAAACTCGAAAATAAAATTAAATGTTAAAATTCATCCTTAATTCCAATTAAATCATGCCCTATAAAGACTATTTGAATGAAATGTTCATTGTTGTGGACAAATTTCTTTCAACATATAATTGATTAAGACTGGCCTTTGACAAGGACCCGACTTGTTTACCAGCTAGTGTGATGAATACATCAGGGTAATACAAGGTCCACAATAAGCCAAATCATCATTGATAAGTTGTCTTTGCAAAGCTGGATGACTGCGTGGGGAAGACTGTCCAAACGAGGTTTTATCGCTCAAGTTGAGTAAGCATGAGACACACAAGGTTCCAGGACTAAACCCAAGAGAAAAAAATGTCATCGAAGATTTCGCATACAATGTTAATATGTGTGAAAAAAAGCAATGTGACTAAAGATGTATGAAACTCTGAATTGACTATTGAGCTTGAAAATAAAAAGGTTCCCAACCCAGTCCATCAAATGAACTTGACAAGAATTCTCAAAAATGGGTTATTCAAGTAGGCTACACTTTAAGCATGCCTTCAGTTATAAGTGGCCATGTTCAATAATCAGCGACACGGAACAGATTCACGTGGTCAACGAGCATGAAACTTGACAAATGACAAAACTGCACCGCAATTCCTATAGTAAAATAGCAAAAGCAAATTAATAAAATAAAGCAAAGCAACGGGACAATAATTCAGCCTAAAAACAAAAAAATGCTAAACCTAGGAAAACAGCATAATTCCCAATAGCACATTTTTCCCCAAGCACTAAGAAGCGACAGCTTAAAGCTACGGATCGGCAATATGTACAATGTGAACACAGACGCATGGCTAGAGGTTGCTTCAGGCAAAATAAGCTAATGTGAAATAAAACTTAATTGCTATGCACTTATAACACTTAAGTCATGGCCTTCATAACTTATGTTCACACATATAAAAACTGTGGCAGTTATTGTAACCTGACAATAGTCACTAAACTAGGAACAGAAGAGTGCCGTGAATCTTCTATTATACAGGGCAATAAGTTCAGCACCGAAAGAACATTCATGCTGTAATGTTCCACTGAACCAAATGAACACATCACTGATGCCTTTTAAAGGAATGATTCTAGAGTTCATCCACTCAAGGAGGTTAATGATCAGTCTCTTTGTACTAGGTAGCTAGTCTTATAGTGGAAGTCCTGTGCTAGCCATTCAATCCATGGTCTGAGTCGTATGTTTCCGTAACCTAGAATAAGAAAGTCTTTTGCAGGTTTTATCTCAGTGTAGACTATATGTACATATCAACAAATGCTCTTAGTAAAAATAAAGTCTACAACTTGTAACAGCATACAGTCTTGACGAGATAAACTTCCTTCATTTCATATTCCCTCGCCATTTGACACGATTTGTTCACGCTTTAAGCCACACTCACTAATGCTTTGTCCAGAAGCTTTGACCAAATTTTTCGTTGTGAAGATGGTTCCACCAATTGTTTAAACATGTGCAACACTTTCAGTTCGACAACTACACTTTCTCTATTCCCTCCGCAGAAACACTACAGCCAACTTGTCTATTTCATTTCTTAAACTAATAGGTACACACAGGCAACTTTCAAAATCTTCTAGCAGTGATTGATAAAAGATTACAAATTGCATACCTAAGCCATGGACACCAATATTTATTCATAAAATTGAAATGATGTAGTACTCATAGCAGAAAAAGGTTACAAATTTTTCACACCTGTATAAAAGTACGATTCATGGCTTGTACTTTTGTGCAAACAGAACAAACTGAAGAGCTGATATAATGTCACACGCATTCGTACTGTACTGGTGTAACGAAAATCCTGACACACATACGATGCATGACTTAGAGTAACTAGCACATGATAGGCTTAATAAAGTTATCTGCCTAAACATGAGTGTAACTTACTGATGAGAGAGAAACAAGCACATCAATGATATGAAGCCTTATTTTCAAGCCATGTTGCACTTCGGTTGTTACAAGTTCTTGTATTTTAACAATTTCCTCGTGCGTGAATGGCGTTATTGAACCAATATTATCATTATATTATGTTATATTACATTTAAGTTACGTTACATTATATTATTAGACCCTTAGTTTGAGGTTACTGCTTTGCCCATTTACATCTTTTGCATCCTTCATTCAACTGCTAGGTACTTGTGCAATACCAATGTGATTTGACCAGTTCACATGTGCTTCCAAACATAAAACATATACACAGCCTCACCACGACGGTTCAGCACTGTCAAAGCTACGAGGTGTAAGCAAGCCACATGCTTGTCGAGAAAAATGTTCCAGATATAATGGCCTTGCGATTGGCAATATTCAGACATTTGCCCTTGTTGCATCTGTTGCTACACATCAATAACTACCTTGCATATTTATTTTTCATTGCATTTACGTCGTATTTCTTCAATTGTATCAGTAACCACCGGTAACTGTGGTTAAAAATCAACATGGCAGCGCCCATGCAGCCTGAATCACCCACTTCAATCTGAACTTGCTCTTGATTCTCACCCAGTGCGCTCACAGAAACAAACCAATAGTGCAATTAGCTATCACTTTGTGCCATCTCATGATCAAGACAAAGAATCAAATAGGCTCTTTTGTTATTGGCCAGAAAAGCTGTTTCTTTAACCACGCCTGCTAAGCCTAATCGCGAAGAATTTGATAGCGGTTCATGAAAATAGCTCATTATACTTGTGAATACATTGCCATTGGGGCTGCATTACCTAAATCTAAAGCAAATACAAGTGTCAGCCTGGAACTTACGAGCCACAGAGCACCCAACGATATGAATCTCTAAGTCGATGCCACTAGGGTTGATGGGCGCAGCCGTGTTCTATTTTTTTTTGGTGCTGCCATTTGCTCATTGAACGTCGGTGTGCAGAGACCAGAGGAATCTTTAGCAAACGCCGCGATGCCGATGATACAAGCACAGGGTATAATCGCCCTTCCTATTGGCTAAGGGGCCCTGTAGCCTCCATAGTACTGAGGGAAACTTTTGAGACGGAGTATATATATTAAAGTTAGTGCCTGGTTCATTTACACTTTTTGTAGCCTTCCTTCACCTGCTAGTTACTTTACAACATTCATCCTCACAAACCGGCAAAAGTTGTCACAAATACTATTCTATACTCCACAACGCCATGCCTGCCTATATGGATCACCAGCGCATAACCCATGCAACCCTACACATTGGAAGCACTGGTTAAAAAACATAGATGTCCGAGGAGAAGGGAGCAGGGGTTGAACAGAAAAAAAAAAAAAAACACTGCAGCGGTGCTCAGAGAAGCTCGTGGTCGTCCACCGCGTCCACGTTTGTCTTCAACTCTGATATCTGGCAGCCGTGTGCCGTCAGCATCAAGTGTAGAATGGTGTGCAGAGGCACGTGAATGTGGGTCATCTCTTCTGCACGCCGGAAGAACGAGCAGAGAGGCGAAGAAGAAAAATATCGAGAAAAGGGGAGGACAGAGAGAGAAGCAGGAGGGGAAGAAAGGCAACAGGGCGTCATGGTCTGTGCCCTCACACTCCTTCAACACAGCACCCACATTTCATTCATTTCTGGGATACAAGTCTTTCAAAACACTGTCACAGAAACAAATGACAGTCATGCAACATCTCTATAGAGTACAACACACGCAAAAAGATGCAACCCAATGAAACCCGAATTAAACGAAAGCCCATTTCTCAACCACCACTTTACATGCATCAAAGGACCCTTACAGCTTGGCAAGAAAGCTTAAGCAGACGCTGTGAACACCTTTGCAAAGATAATCAAAGGGTACAAGATGTAATGCGAAATACCAAGTGTGTTACCTACCTTCTGTGTTAAATTACTGCTTATACGTGCACTCGAAGTCCCATTCAACATCGCTTTTACACAAACCTGTCTGCTACCAAAGGGTAAAAGCTAAGTTAACATGGGACAGATTAAATCTTGCAGAAGAAAAGAAGAAAAATGTGTCACCATATAAAAGAAATCAAGGTTCTCCAATCTTTTACAGATATGATTGCATAGATAGGTACTAAGTGAATAAACTGAGGCTCAAACATGAGTTTTGAAATATACAAACTGTTCTTGACAAGGGTTTCTGGCTTGAGACCACAGCTTCTCTGTGGAAAGTTATAAAAAATGGCCTATTTATTTTCGTTATTTTATGCACACTTTTCAAAGTGGAACATAAATAAGCTGTACTTGGCACCTTCCTTGAGAAAGCAAAAAAAAAAAAAAAAACAACAGAGGCAGTGACTTGGCAGAAAGCCATATGTACCTATTTCTAACCAGCAAGTGAATTCGAGGTGGTGGTCTGAAACTGCAAAGTTCAAAGTGAAAGAAAAGTCTACTCACCAGAGTTCTTGTCAAGGAAATAGGCAAGGAGACAACGCAGGACCGCTTGGTGCGCAACCACAAGGACATTCTCTTGCCGCTCCAATTCCTAGCAAAAAAGAAAGGAAAAACATCATTCATGCTATCAATGTACAAAACAAAGGAAGGAAACTATAGTGAGCATGAGATATGAGGAGTAAACAAAACACTAACCATGATGACTGGCTCCAACCTAGCTACCAGGTCTTCGTAAGACTGGAAAGAAGACATTGTCATTGAACGAAAACACCACTGTATTATGAGCAATTTACTGATGATAGAAGGCTGCTATTTTAAACTTGCAAAAACAATTATCATTCAAATTTTGAAAAGAAAACAACACACAATCCCTGCATAAAAGCAAATAGAAGACAATTTTCATTTATGATAATTACATTTGCTTGATGAAATTGAAGCATATTTTGGAACACGGGCCTTTTAGAGTGTGTAAAAACTTGCCATTATTTTTTTAAAACTTCCATTGTCAACATGTTCTGGTCATCATACAGTAACGTTGAACAGCAAAATGGGTTGCCAGGATTGTCCATATTGTCATTGCAATGGGATGCCACAGCCACACTGCCCTGACTGAAATGTTATAAAATGACTCAACTTCATATTATGAACAATGACTGATGAAGGCAATCCAAGCCATACTTTGTATCAACCATGGCCAGATTATATGAATCCTGCATTAACAACCTGAGAACACCTTTCAGCACACCTGCATGTCATTTGTGTGAGATGGGCACAAAGGAACTCACCTCTCCTCGTGGGTACCGGTAATGGAACTTGTCCTGATCTCTGGCAGCAAACTCTTCCGGGTACTTCTCTTGAATCTCCTCGTACGTCATTTCCTCACATATTCCCTGAAAAAACAAAAAGGTTCAAGTTGATATATAATGAAAAGTGCCCTACACGTATTCGAAGCCAGTTTCACTCTGCATTAACGAGCAGTGGATACATGCAGCTTAGTATGTGCTCACTCTCATGAAGAGTATATATAGAATAGGAATTTAAATGTGTTCACAATGAATGAATTTGAGAAGTTTTTCCCTTGTCACTACTCCACGTTTGGCTGCTATGAATAAAGGGCTTGGCATTACTCTTTTTAAAAACATTTCATATGCTCTCAATGAATGAAGTTTATATACAGACTGGCATCCGTTATGGAACAAGACATGGCAACCCCTTTTCCAACCACACTCAAAGTCTTATCGCATTGTTTTTTTGTTTGTTATGATTGTGAACCCTTGCAATAAATTTTGTCAAGCCACAGCACTTCCAAGGCAGTCAGTGTGCACGATTTTTCTGGTGGAAAGACCCCGTCGCCGCCATCTTGATTTATGGTGCGGTTCTGGGAGGCCCTTTCACATTGCTGTTAATTTCATGTTGCTAAAGGGGGGAGAAGGTGTACTTCCTCAGAATTTCATGTTAGAGCTTAAGCGCTTTCTGGTCCAGTCATTAGTCTTAATGGTTTAAGCAAATTATCACCAAGTTATGAACACTGGTGATAACTTAGAAAAGGAACACATGACAAGAAAACAGACACAGACAGGACCGCCATCAAGCTTGGGTGCATATTTATGATTGCTGCCGTATTTGGTCCCACCGTCTTAAGACAATCTTTGCTGAGCAAGCCTCAAAGCACTTCTGTAGAAAACCCGAAATATGGCACCGAGAGTGTAATCTAACTGCTATTTAGATGTACCCTCACAAGCGCCCAAAAACTTACGGCATCAATTTCATTCAGAGCCTTCCACCGTTCTTGCGGGGCATCGATGCCTGCTGCAGTCTGTATGGTCCGCTTCAGTTGGCTGGTCCAGACGCGGAGGCGTGGAATGGACTGCTTTTTTATGAACTTGGCCAATGCAAGTGCATACTGAACAAATAGAAAAAATTGGGAGAACACACATGTAGGGTAAAGAATTGCTTTCCAAGAATTCAATAAGGCAAAATTTCAGGGGGAGGAGGAAACTGAAAGAGAAGAAAATTCTACAACACTAGATGTTGCTGGAGCTTTTTTGACAAGCAGTCTTTGCCTTGCTTCGTACGCTTTGCATGTTCTCCCCAAACCAAAACTTCTGTGCATTAGTTTGGAAGAGGGTATGAGGCATACACATACACGCACTCTAGTAGGCAGTTACTGCATCGAATAAAATGAAGACACCGGTCAATACGCAGGCTCCTGCAACACGTTTCATCTTTCGACAATTTTAAGCTAAACACAGACGGCACAAATATTACCGTATGAACTTTTGAACAAGTCGATGTTAAGAAGCTGCAAGAGGGGCACACTTGGTAGACTGCAGCTTGTTTCAACATTACACATTGAGATGAAGTAGAACAAGAATGAGCTAAAAACAGGTTTGAAAATTCACGGCATGGGACCAATTTCTTCAAACCCCCATGACATATCATTAAAAAAAAATATTACACCAGCTAGGGAAGTAAACACAGTATTATAAAGGCTGTATTAAAATTCAGTGGTCGTAAAATGTAAAGGGAGAAAAGCGTTCAAATCTCAACTTAGAGCACAAATACTTTCTCTAGTCCAGAGGTATATATTCAAATTTGAAGCCCGGCCAAAGCAAATGCTCACCTCCCGTCCCCGTTCGGAGAGATCAGCATCCCCACCAATCCTTCCCTGTAGGTTCAGGACACTTTCACCATGCTGCGTGTAAACAAAAAAAATATTTTATTGCAATTGATGATTTACACAAAATATACAGAAAAGCATATAAAGAACAAAGGCAATGCAGTCAACATCTTTTTTTTTTACAAGATCCCAGTGTCCTTTGAGAGTCAGCAGGCTGAAATGGAGTGCTGACATGCTGAAATTCAGTGCTTCCAAGTTAGGATGCAATTTCATGCAAGCTTGGAGATCAGATAGAATACAAAAGAAATTTACCCTGGTCAAGTAGATGGACCTTGGCATGATGTGGATGTTCATAAGGTAATACACCACCCTACTCTGGATGTGCCCTGAAAAATAATGAAGCAAAAAAAAATCTCAGATGCGAGATTAAGTTCTCTAAAAAATGGGCAAGAGTAATGTCCATCTCAGTTATTTCTTTCTTGAAATAATAATCATTATGTCTTTACAACCAAAACACACATCGAATCTATGAGAAGGCCACTAAGTCTCAGACATTTAACCTCATGAGATTGTTCATTAGCAGAAAAATTCAAATACATACACTTTTCTCAATCCTGTTCTCAATGAATAACATGGCAAAGCAGTTTGGATCACATTCACTGTTTTGCGATGCCTAGAAGTAAGATGCTGCAGCCATTGAGCTTTTCAGTAGAAGCCGACATGAACAATTTTCCCAGTGTGCAAATAAATTAGTTACAGGAAAGCACTCCAAACAGTATCTTTGCTGCCATGAACTTTGAAAAGTACTAAGAGGAGAAGTGGGCATAAAATATTTTTCAATAGTTGGGTGGATGGCATAAAATTTAGTATCCTTATGCAGTTTTACCATTCCTGATATATAAATCTATTACGTGTACATATTAATATTGAAAAATTTTTCGTACATAGATAAAAAGTAGTTAGGCGATAACACAGACAGCTTGTCTCCATATAAAAATATGGCAAAGTACTTCATGCAAATACCAATATAGTATCAGTTAAGATTGGGATGATGGATGAAATCCCGATGGTTCAGATGATCACGATGACACATTAAAGGACAGGACTGCTTGCTCACTTCCTGGCAAACTTTGGTTTATTTACACACTGACACTTATTTACAAACAAAGGCCGGGATGGCCACTAAACCAACCGCACAGTAAGCACTGGCCTGTATTATTATTAACGTCTGCGTAACTTGCAGAGCCCTTCGCATACTACGCATCGGCACCAACTTCTCGATGTAGTATCAACCTTATATCAGAGTCTGCGCTAAGCACGACCTCTGTCCCCGCTTACAGATCTCGTTCTCGAGCACCAAGCTCCCCTTCTCTCCATTTCTCTTCATTAAATACCTCCCGCCTCATCTGAGACAGCCTCGTGGGACGAACCCCTACTCGATGCTCCCCCAATAAAGCAAACAACTGCCCTTTCCTCAGAGATGGGTCTCCACTTCTGCTTTCCCACATTTTGCTATCCTCCGAGCATCGGCTAAGAATAACTTCATCATTTCAACGACCTAAAACTTCAATGATACTTTTGTGCGACAACAAGCCTGTTTAGACGGCCGGTCGGCTGTCTGGCGTTAGTAGACACGATTCTGCCGTATATCCACACGTATTGTTACAGCATGGCACCACATTATCTTGTCGAAAGCCGTGTCGCGACAGTGACCACTTATTTCTCAGTTTGGCTCACCGTGGGAGCGCTACCGTCGTGCGGGTGACTCCCCGGCATAAGGTGCGGTGAACAAAGGCTCACGGGGTTCGACGACAAAAACGCGTTCCGAGGAGAACGGCTTAGTCCGCGTCTGGGCAGCCTCTTTTCAATAACTTCCCTTTTCGTCGGACGCCGTCTACCGACTGGCCGTCCCTTGCGTGCCCCAAACATAACTGTATCCTTTTACACTTTACAGATATTTTATACTGTTTTAAACATAAAACATTTTAGACATAAAATTGCAGAGGCACTTGTATTCTGTTCGTTTGTTTCTATTTTAAAAACTACCCATCAACCAAAAAAGTTTCTAAATTACAAAGGTTACATTTTGTATGGTCACAAGTATGGTCACACTTCTTTAACTCCTTTAGAAGCATTATAACTAGACATCTATAAAATGCGAGAACTAGAAATTAAGAAAAAATTTCACCTTCATGTCTATGCACGACGACCTTTTGTCCCGTGTTGAAGATCTTCATGAAGGAGTACTGCTTTTCCTGCACTTCATCGAGAGTCTGGTAGCAGGCCTTGTAGTGTTCAATGCGGTGCACAAAATCGAGGAGAGCATCATCCTTGTTCATGTCCCTGTAGTCCGGGCTATTGACCTTCACTTCCTGCATTATATTAAGCAAGGTGGCAATTTTATTGGTGTAACAAAAGTTTCAGTTGAAATTTTATTATTAAGACAAAAGCCTTAGATGCTTTATAAAATAAGAAAATTGACTGTCGGCTACGGTGGCATCGTCGCAACTGATGCAAAATGTCATGTTATTATGTCACGATGACATCACTGACTGCCGAATTTGGTATTGTCACTGCGACACCAACTCACAAGAAGATGCTGCCACATGGTATCGCCTTTGAGGCAGTGCAAAACCATGTTAGGTGCAGAAAGCTTTTGAAGGAGGGTAGGAGAGGATGAATACTGACAGAATAAAAGCACACGGCTTTTGTCTTTGAGTAGCATAGGGCAAATGCATGAGGACCCTTGTAAGTTTTCTGTTTGCTATATTCAAATTTTCAGTTGAAATCAAACTACCTAAATTGGAATTGTTGTGCATGTATTGAATCTTCTACAAAACTTATTGCACAATTTTAAATGCATGCAAGCACAATCAGTACTGAAACGCATGCGCAACATCACTTGATGTACAGCCTACACGTTTTTATTCATAAAAATGATGCGAACAACTCACCCGAATGTTAGCTTCGATAATCTTGGGGTCGTCGCAGTAGGACTCCACAAAGAACAGCTTGAAGCCAAACCGCTCACAGACGACGTTGTAGATGAGCTTGCGCCTTTCATAGGTTGTGTTGGTCGCATCGTACACAGCCACTTCACCTTCCGACTCCAACCATTTGCACATGTCTTCGAGAGCATCCAAGGCGCACTTGCTGCATAGTGGTGAAGTGAGAAAAAAAAAAGGAATGGGGGCTTGCATTTATTTTGCACCCAGAAATAAGTACTAATGCTGTACATTACAAAGGAAGCAGCATATAAAACTGAAGCTGCAAAACTACGCAACTAAGAAACTAATTTTGTGCAAGCGTAGAAGTGGCGCTCCCATCAGAATACATTACTATATTACAATATGCAGCAATACCTTGTGAAGGCTAAAATCTTGCGAGTTACTTATCTGCAAGTATGGATACTTAGGATAGAAAGGTAAAACATACTGAAGGCTGCATGAATATGTCAGCAGAAGGTTTCAGGTGATATTTGGGTTGGAATTGCATTGTCACTATACAGTTAAACCTGAATATAACGAAATTAATCAATTCCCGGAAACAACTCGTTATAAAGAGGATTTCGTTATATGCAGGTTCGGCACAAAAATTCGAAACAAACACACAATTTTAACAAAACTGGAACTAAACGCTGAGCTAACCCAAGGCAGTTACTTAGGTGTGAAAAAAAAGCGTTATTATTGTGATAGTAATTATATGGCCACTCTCAGCGGGTTTTTGCCGTCGCCGCCATGTTCCGTAAGAAGTCCAAGTTGACAAATTGCCCCCGTGCAACTTTCACGAGCGGGTATACAAGAGCGCACGAGCGCTGTAGAAGCAGCGATCAAATCAGCCGGCCCATCTCTATCGCCTGGCGCATACGATAACATCTCCCCGCCTAGTATAACTGCCGTAAAATGCTCAAACAGAAGAAAACCAGCCGTCTTGACCAAGCATGAAAGAAGGCGCGGGAAGAAGGGGAGTCGCTCGGGCAACAACGGTGACCTTTGATTCTAAGGGCGCGGGCGCGCCTGCTATCTCGGCAAGCATCCGTGCACTTTCGACGCGAAGAGATTGTGTGAAAAAAGCACTTCGCCTGCATTTGCTTACGCGAACGTTTCGTAGGAGTTCCGCGATATCGGATCAAAAAGTTGGCTGCCGGCCGTACTTGGTATAACATTACAATTTGTTGCTATCGCATTCATTGCTTTGCAATCAACGCGCCGTCTTGTTTTGATGATGTATTGATATGTGGGGTTTAACGTCCCAAAAGCACCATATGATTATGAGAGACGCCGTAGTGGAGGACTCCGGAAATTTGGACCGCCTGGTGTTTCTTAACGTGCACCCGAATTTGAGTACACGGGCCTACAACGTGTCCGCCTCCATCGGAAATGCAGCCGGGATTCGATCCCGCGACCTGCGCGTCAGCAGCCGAGTACCTTAACCACTAGACCACCGCGGCGGGGACGCCATTTTTATTACTCTCGATACTATTGCTCACTCAAAAATTGTGTGCATGTGCATAGCATGCTGAATGGCGAACAAAGCACATATTTTTTTAGGAACTGTCTTTATCCTAACATATGCACATGGAAGAACATATTTGTTAGCTCTATGCCTCACCGATCTGTATATACTACTGAGTTGGTACCCAAATACCACTGCACTATATAAGAGGGCAATGTAACCCAGATCATTATCATTAATTGTACATGCACAGGCACTTTGTGGAGTATGACATAAAAGAGAGAAAAGGTATTGGCGCCCATCAGTCAAGTAAGTGATTGGATAAAATTGCACAGAGTAACCTAAACAGTAATAGGATACGAATAAGCCTATCCAAACGACATAATGCACAGAGAAGATGAATGAAATAATTAGCACAAAGTCCACTGACTTGACCACTTAGAGGCATAAGAACCAAATATAATTGTAGTAAGTAAGAAAGGTTATAACACTGGAACATTAATACACAGTGATGAGTTGAAATGTACCTGCGGATGGCCATGGCTTCAGCATTATCTGCTCTGAAGAAGTCATGGCTCTTATAGGCCTCCGTAGCTTGACGCCGATATTCGCCAACATTGAACACTTGAGAAACAAGAAAAAAGAAGATAGTGAAATTCTCGAAGTATGGAAAGAAAAAAAAAAGAAGCAAGACCTAAACGAGCAAAAGACAACACTGGCGTATGCTTGTTTTCTGCCAACAAGCCCACTGCTTTGCTTACGGCACACAGGCGATCAAATGAACCGCACACGCACACACACACGCACACACACACACACACACACGCACGCACGCACGCACGCACGCAGACTAAAACAGGTGCTTGTGACGCCTGCAAATATGCCCCAAGAATAGCATGAGTTCTTTCAGCAACACTTCTCAGGCCATAATGTTCAAAGGCCCCACACTTGAGAATTGCCTGGTTCTTAACTGCGAGATCAAATAAGAGAGCTCACCTCTGGTCTGGATGCCAATCCAGTTGAGGTAGCGAGTCAGCTTCTTGGCAATGTAGGTTTTGCCCCTGGCAGGAAGACCCACCATGGCAATAACGTGTGGAAGGTTGACATAGTTGGTCCTGTCCCCTGCACAAACAAAAGCAGACAAAAGAAGGTTAGGCTTTGATTGCCACAAAGAGTAGCGTTGAGGATTCCCCAAAGAGGCACTCAAAGAAACATTGAACTATGATCACCTACAATGCATTGGTTTATTTACTTGAAAGGTAACAATATAAATAATTAACTTGGAATAAGGCAGGCTAACCGACAGTGGAGTCATGGTGTTGACCAGTAGCAGTTCCCTTGTGCACAAGGGGCACTCACCGGATGCAGCAACCAACGAAGGTTAGGCTTAAAAAAGTGCGCGCTACTGGAAAACCACGGGAACAGTGCGAAAACATGGGCGTTGAAAAGTTGGCACGTCCGCAATGACCCCGATTTGAAAATGCTACGCGATCACATGCATCTTATTTCGCTGCGTCCCGAATCTCTGCAGCTGTTGTGCCCTGTGGGTGTCACTTCCGCGCCCGGCCTTGCCTCGTGAAGGCCTTGACATTGCCACAAAAGAAGTCCTTGTTCATGTGGTCGAAATCCAGATGCAGCGACCGGTTATTTGAACTCGACTCTCATGTTACAGCGCCCCACACCAGACGAACAGCATATTTGTTTCTTTCATCTGAATGCTAAACGAAAACATTGTAGTGTTTCCGGTCAGACACCTGCCTGTAGTTCGGCCTTAGGATAATCTGACAGTGCGACAAGTTGATTGTCTTAATGCGGCGTTGCTTTGGCAACAACAGTAGTTGTATTCTGCAAGTGTTAGCGGTCTGGAACGCTCCATCTATCAGTCACGTCATCGCCTCGTCTAGGCCCAAATTGTTTACAGTCGAAGCACAGGATTCCTTTTATAATTTACTGCGTGACGTCGTAGTTTCACGGGCTAACCGAACCGAATGTGCGAACGGCGACAGAAAGCGCCAGGCGATCCGTTATTCCCTCGTACGTGGCAGGGTGTTTGCATACAGTCCAATTAGAGTGCGAGGGTAGTAGACCTTGGAAGCCGCACCATGCAGCGGGGCCGGAAGCAGAACTTGAGCGCTAACTACTTTCCCTCGTCAAACCAAAGTACACGGAGAAAACAAAAATTGTCAAGGCGAGCTGTCAAGTCCGCGCGGCCGGCCTCGCAGCCGTTGGCCCGCGAAAGAAGATGGCGAAACGCGGCTTCGAAAAAAAAAAAAAAACTAATATAGCTTGGCCTCTAACCAACAGACTTGAATCGCCTTCTCCCCCTCCCCTTGTAGGCAGTGAGCCCAGCCAGCGAAACAGATTTTCAATAATGAGTGAACCAAGCCAGCAAAACAGATTTTCAATATTGAGGCTCCGCGCTATCAAGGCCCGCCCGCCACGGTAGTGGCTACAGTGCTCCACTGCATGCCGGAAGTTCGCGGTATCGAATCCCAGCCGCAACGGTCGCATTTTCGACGATGGTGAGAAGTGCTTAAGACCAGTGCACTGAAATCAAATTTACGTGCACGTTAAAGAGTACATTGAGACAAAAACGGTGCACCTCCGTTTTGGCCGACGGCGTTGCTTTCGGCTGGGTAGAAAATAAACAGAAATACCTTGTCTCGTTTAACCTTTCTTAAAAAGCCGGCGACAGACGAAAGCCAACTCGAGCAGACTTAATCAACTGTAATAAACTTTACCGGATCTCCCGTTGTTCATCGAGACGTCTTGAGGAACTGGCTGGTTCATTTTACGCGGGAAAATAATTGCGCTAAACTTGAAAGGCCCGGGGCACCACACAGAAGACGGACAAACAGATCGAGCGCAAACTAGCAACTGTTTTATTGACCGCAGAGTGTCACTTGACTATAGGCCACCCGAAGATAACTGCGCACACGCGCACTGACACACCACGTGCGAACGCACCCTTTACTTATCAAGAGAAGACAGACACTTCTGCACCTCAAACCAATATCGAGATTCCGCTTTCCTGCGAGAGGCAGGACGCCGCGTAAGCGACCGGGCACGTGAATGGCTAACTTGCCCGCTCACTGGGCAGCCTGCGCATGCCAGGCACGATTTCAGCAGATTAAGATACAGGGACTTATCAAGAACACACTGAAACATCCGCTTTCTGCAGCGACCGAAATTCCCCTGCCGCCGAAACGCAGCGTCGTTCGCACTGGACGCGCCCCGCGCAGCCGAATATGCCATCTACAAGGGGGTAACGCGGGATGGATGCGCTGTCACCCGGTTGTTGTCGCGGCTCGCAAACGCTGCTACGCTATCCGGTGGTGTATACTTCGACGATTCTCGTACGCAAGAAGCAAGAAAAGACAGTACTGCTTACTTTGCTGGCAGGTGGCTGTCTTGTAATGCACGAAAAGCAGAAAAACCACCGACGCCAGCGGCGTTGGTGGGTTCGTTTTGCTCTGCAAGACCGCAACAAGCTCGGTCACGCCAACAGCAAGCTCGGTCACCTCTTTCACGAAATACGGAGGCGAAGTAGGCACAGAGTAGGTTAAACTCCCGTCGGTTTCGACATTCAGTTACGTGCACTGCGGCAAAACAAGTGAGTAGGGCTTGGCCGCCATTTTTCAAAATTCCTTGACTAGCGCTCCTATTGGTCCGCGGTGACCGATTCGGCGGCAGACGCCGCAAAAATCGGTCCGAGAGCGATCGGTTCGGAGAGGGCCCTTTCGGCGGATTTCGCCGCCGCCGAACCGGATTCGGAGCACTTTCGGCGGCCGGAATGCTCAGTGTGAACGCGGCCTAAGTGAGGCCTAAATATCACTTTGCAGCGTGGAAATGTCTTAAGTACACTTGACTGTGGCGCAAAATACACTTCATGAAAAAAAAAGGAGCGGGGGGGGGGGGGCTGAAGAGAAGAAAGTGAAGCGCCGAACAACAGCTCGCCAGTAAGAAAACTTTCCTTGTGGGAATCTTTTCTTTTCGTGGATAAGATGCGTTAGCACTTGTGTTAGTGCACGTCAGCGCAGTTATGTTCGGGTGGACTTATTTAAAGATTGATATGTGGGGTTTAACGTCCCAAAACCACTGATGATTATGAGAGACGCCGTAGTGGAGGGCTCCGGAAATTTAGACCACCTGGGGTTCTTTAACGGGTGGACCTATTTAAATGGCGCTCTCAGGTCAATAAAAAAGTTGGTAGTTTGATCTCGATCTGTTCGCGTCTGTTCTTTGTGGTGTCTCTTTCAAGTTCAGCGCATTTTCTTGCACCTTTCCGTGCTCTGAACGGCGAAGTAAACAAAACAATGACAGAAAGAGAGAGTGAGAGAGAAAAAAAAGACTGTAAATCTTCTAAGTGAAGGTGGGAGGAGGTCTCATTAAAGGAACCCTCTGGACTGGACCACCCACCGTGCTCGAGCGACGAGTTGACGCTGGTCAACCAGGTCCAGTTAGGGAGGTCGCAGTATCCCCCGCTTCACTGAGGAGATTTGGGTCCACGTGACCAATGACGTCGGCAGATGTTGCAACAGCGCGAAACTGCACACTGAGCCGCGCCCCCACTAAAAGAGATAATTAATCGCAACAAGCAATGCGGCAAGAGAAGGGAAACTATAGCGCTGCTTTCGCTCGTTATTGGGTAAGTATTGTTTCTGCCGCTACTCAATAAGAACAATATTTATAATATAGAGCGCCTTCGGTACATTACGCCCGGCTATAATAAAGCCCCGCGCGCGCCAGATGCGTGCACACGTGTTTTGCAACCCTTGGCGCAACGGTGCCCGCACAACTTCAGGCAGACGAGTTGGCGTCTGACGGAGCAGCAGTCGAGAAGAAGCAACGGAGACGATACGAGGAGAAACGGTTGTCACTCGCCGGCTCAGCCGCCAGTGTCGAAAACTTTAATTTGAAAAGAAAGTACAGCTGCCAAGATCCGTTATGAGAACGGTAAACGGGACTCTAAGTGAGACATTGAGTCAGTTCAGGATGATGCAATAAACCGTCTAAACGCTATTGTCGTTAAATTTCGCCCTCGTTGGCGCATCAACAAAATAATAATAATAATAATAATAATAATAATAATAATAATAATAATAATAATAATAATCTCATAGGTTTTACGCCTCAATCCACCATATGAATTATGGTGGTTAAACGGCTGCGAAAACGTTTGACCATGTGGACTTCTTTAACGTGCACTGACTGGGCACAGCACACGGACGCCCACCATTTCGCCTCCATAGAAACGAGAAGACCCCCGCGGCCGGATCGAACGCACACGTAATTTGGGTGAGCATCAGGACACCGTAACAAATACGCCACCGTATAGCGGACCCTAAAGTAACCTTTATACCATGCAAACGTAGGGCCTGTAAAGTAGTATATTAGTGCTTTCATTTGTAGATCATTCTTAAAACGAAATACTCATTAAAGTTATCCTAAAGGCACAACTGCAACTTTATATTGTGTGTGTGTTTTTTCTTCCTCTTCGGTATGATTGTACTGACGAGAATAAGACATCCTGCTTTAATTGTTCCTAATGCGGAACTGGGAGTGCTATGCAATGATACGCAATTATACGTAAATGTCGCAATGATACGTAAACGTTATGTAACATATTTTCGAAGCCTCGGTTTTTTGTATGCTTTTTATCCTAGTGCCTCGTAATGTCATTGCGATCTCTCTCTCTCTCTCGTTTTTTTTTTTTCAACTGCAGTTGCGTTGTGTCACGTATGTACAGCGCGGGGCTAGAGGCCTTGTCAGGTGATTCATAACATCGCCTTTAGTCTCGTGCACTTCGATGGTCATGTATTGCCAAAATAAATAAAGAAAGAAAGGTGGCAAGCAAACAGTTTTTGAATGCAACATCAGGCGTATAGTTGGTCGTCATTAGCGTCACAATGCATGCGTAGCCATAACAGTACACATTAGAAGATGAAGTCAAAGGACAGACTGAGCGAAGGTATATGGCCGCATCGGCGTCCCCTGTGGAGGGGACCGGCGGCCGCCTACAACACCTCCCCCGCCGGGCGCACGCACAGGGTTGCGATTATTTCAATCAGCGTCCAATGAAAACAATCAGCTGAAGACGCTGGACCGGAAGTTCCTTAGAAGCCACGGCGTGTGCAGATAAGTCTACACCAGGACGAAAGCGAAGGAGAGGTTGGCTCCGAGGCAACGCGCCCAACTCCAGGTCGCGCACGTGCCAATCGGCAGAAACGGGCCATGGCGCAGCACATCCCCCGCGCTAAATAAGGTCACTCCGCCGAGCTAACGCAGTCAATCTCTGCAACGGTGGCACGTGACCACAAGTGGTGAAATCATGGTCAACCTGCTCTGTAGGAACTACGAAGACGAAGCGACGCTTACATATTTCTCCATGATTACAGGCCTACCATTTACGCTATGAAACGAGTATTACACCAGAAAGTTAATTTCAGATAGTTCTCTTACACCGTGAAACGAAATTGCGGTTCTGGGTAGCATAGAAAGCCCTAATGCAGTTCTCACTAAAACACGCACGTTACGTTTACTTCGTGCACGTGAATTCTCCGGGCGGGGCAAACCAAGAGTGAACGACTTTTAAACATACTTCATGATTTGTAACGAAACAGCAGCGGTAAGCACGGCGTTGACCCGCTTGAAACGGGCATTGACGCGGGTGCTGGAAGAACCATTCGAAGCGAAACTCGACTTAGCGTTTACTCGAGTAAACGTTTGTTTGAAACACGGACATGGGAGGCGGATTAGGTTTCGTGTAAGTTTCATCGCAGATAAACGAGCCGAAAAAGTAGGGAGTTTTAGTGCTGGGTACGCATTCTCTTGGGGCGATGTGGGCTTGGGAGCGCGCGGCGTTGCGTGCCCAACCCATACCCAACCGGAATGCCTTTTAGTTGGCGCCACGGTGGCACGCACGCCAACGCAAGCCGCATGAAGTTCACACTAAGGCCCCTGTGTTCACACGCGCTCGCAGCGCCATAGCGTCTTGTCGCGTAAGTATTATTGAAGTCTTTTTATGATTTAAAATGTTAAGTTAAACATACATAGTGATCAGGACACTTTTTTTTATTGTGTACAGTAATGTGGTATACGCAAAAAAGTGAAGAATACAAGGTTACTGTAACGACAGTGTCGACATCTTGTGACACTTCGTGCAACCGCAGTCTTGAACATGTTAGCTTACGCGTAATGTTTTTGAGTTGAAAATGAATAAAAAGGTTACTCATTTGTAATATTGCCGCTGCGCAGTTTTTCCATCAGCACAATGCTTATGCAATAACAAAGTTGTGGTTGTCTGTTTCACTATGGTCGCGCTAGATGGCGCCACCTATTCAGCTGGTCGGTGGCTGGCATATGCCTTTTAGTTTCGATGTTCCAGGCCATTCTAGCTTTGAAAATCTGGATGAAACCGTGTAATCGCTATAAGTGCTCGCACTTTGGCTTATTTTAACTCGACGGCTAGAGTATCCGCAGTGCGGGTACCGGGAGCTCTTGCGAAGGTGGACCGCGCGGACGCACGGCCCCATCGCCCCAGCGATCTCGCGGCGCATCTGTTTGGGGTTTCGCGCATGCGCAATACCGCCACCCCAACGTCCTGCGTACGCAAGCCGCTTGGGTACCCAGCAGTAAAACTCCCTAGTGTTTCTACTCGACGTGCGGTCGAGCGTTGCGGACGGTGGAGAGGGTGAAGCGAGAGAAAAGTGTGTTGCCAGCGAGCGGGGGAGCCGACAGCTGCGGCGAGCGTGCGCAGGTAACGGAGAGTGACGTCAGCGCGCACCTGCGAGGGAAGCGCCAAGAAGATCGTGACCTACTTGGCACCGCTCCAACACCTGCGGCGAAGAGAACGCGTTCCGGCGCGTTCGTACGGACTCACGTACGCACGGCATAACACACGCGAGTCAAAAAGCTGCTTCGCATCTGATAAGCAGCAGCTACGTCGAGCCCCCCAAAACAAGCGTGGACTGCAGCAGAACGCCACTCAGTGCCTGAAATCTCGTCTTGAAAAGCGCCAGGCTCTTTTTCTCCGTATAATTATATTATAAACTACCTACCGACTTAAACGCAGCGATTTAATAAGGAAGGATTAGACAGCTCGAGGAACCTCAATACACAGAATATATGCGTGCACGATGTGACGATCGAGACAAATTTTCAGCAACTAGTTTCGCCATAGCTATAGTTCCACCATAACTAACTCCATCAAGCACATCACGAGAGTTACAAAAGTTGATAGTTTGACCATGTTTAGTGACCTTGACAAGTAATTCGACTACACTATATTACCGATACACAAACAGAAGAAACGAGTTTAGATTGGCGAACTACAGCATGAGAACTCTAATGACATAAGATTCGCTACGACACGTGAATTAGCAGAGAAAATCAAGGTCTAATTTTTAAATTTCGCACCAAAATTTCCCGCGCGTGAAGTCGAAAATTTCCCAAATTTATTTTCGCATTTTCGCAACATTGACTCGATAAAATTTTCTGAAACTTTGTACGCTACGTGCATGGCACCCACCAATGACTACTTCATTTATGTCGATTAGATGCTACGTAGGATCCAAATATACGCCTTCGAAATCTATGACGTCACGGTGTTTGGTGCGGGAATCTCAAGGTGACGTCTTCCCCCACGTTTTTCTTTTCTTTTCACGCGTTTTCTCGCTTGCCAAGCATCGTATCGCGGTAGCAGTGGTGTTTACGGGATTGTGAAATTGTCCTTTACTAATACGCAAAAGATTGCTTTGTTTTGTATAGGGTGCCTTAAAGATGGATAAAGAAAAATGATGACTCCGTAATGTCCTATTGCTTTATGATAGCATTATCAGTTACAATATCAGCAGCAATCTCAAGAGGAGATCGACAGACGGCGCACTTCAGTAGAACTTTCAAAGCGACAATCCCAGAAAACCTTTAAAAGCGGTGATGACATCAAGCGAAACGCGCGCTGCTCGATTTTGACAGTGAAAGAGCTGCGAACGTAAACAAGTCGAAAGACGAGCGAACTCAAACACGCCCCGCATGTGAACAGGGCGCATCGATTTTGCTCGAGACCGTATACCCGACGCAGGTTCAAACAAAGAGCGTTGCGTGCTGATGGTATACACAAATCGATGACAACACCGTATACACGGAACACCCAATACTGCAGGAATGAGTGTTGTAGGGCGGAAGCACGAGCACAAGAATAATTATAAATAAGGAAAAAGATATAATGGGTCAGGCAAATGCGTTTGTTCTTGCGCGATTGTGCTCCAGGCGCTACAATGTCTGTTTGCAAGCGCCGACTTCCCCGTCATACTAATGCTTCTTCCTTCCAACACAGCAGACCAGCGCGCACAGAAACTAAAGAGACGAAACATATGGTAAACAGTAAAAATTCAGGTAAAGCTTTCTTCGATAGTTTGCAGGCCGGCTGCTTTACGTGTCACGGCTACATACACATCCCGTCAACTCAACAATAACATGTGGACGTTAACGTTCAAGAAACGCGTTATGATTACGGCTGGTGGCACAAGTGGAGGGCTCCGAAAATCTGGCGCCGATTAACGCGCACTGACATCGCACAATACGAGGGCCTCTACACATTTTTTCCTCGACGGAAATGCGGACGTAGCGGCCAGTCGAACCCGCGACTTCCGAGTCGGTAACACCTCGGCTACTCGAGTGCAGCCAGAGAACTGGGCAACACGCGTCTAGCGAATATTTCGGCACGAAAATGCACGCTATAGGCGTCAACCTTCGCTCACCTCCAGAAGTACGCCGTTCCTTCTTCATGAGCGGGTGCGAGGACACGATGCTCCAGTCGACCAACATTACTGTCGCTTTTTTCTTTCTTTCTCTCTCTTATCGACCAGAACGAACTGCAGACAGCTCCGTTAGTGCAGAAAGAGTCGTGAGCTGCTACGACTCGGCCGGCGCCTCCGGAAAGTGCACGCACTGGACACGCACCGAGTCAACAACGAATCCTGTGACGTCACGCGCGGTGTGAACCGAACCCACCGGCGATGCCACGCGCGCACCGACAGACGACCCGGCTGCGATGCGCCGCAGTGCTGGTCAACCCGGTTGCCGTTGACGACACCAGGTCTCCGCCGAACCAGGATCGCATTGCACAACACTCGAACGAAAATGCAAACGTCCAGAGGAGAACTGAGGGTCGGGGTGGTGGTGGTGCCTTCGGTGGGTGCTACAGCGCCCTCGTCAACTCCTGTTGACAATTAACTGCCGGCGATTAAACGCTAGCACCCGGGAAAGAGGTATTAGGAGCGATGAAAAGAGCACACCATGCGCAAAAGAGAAATTAAGTGAGAAAATCACGAGGTCAGCGACGGCATCAATCAACTCCTCGAGGAATCGCCGCGCTACAGTAACTGGGCCACGGCACAGCTGGAAGTTCCGACGCGGAGCAGGCGTCACCAGCGCGCGCGGAACAAGCGGCACAGCCGAGCTGAGCCAACGACGCCGACGCTCGATCGCTGGGCCCTTTCCTCCTCGCCAAACCTCCTCTTCGCCACCAGCACGCACGCTCCAACACACCCTCGAGCACTGACCAATCGGAGTGCCGATTCCTTCACCACGTGACACGCTACACCCCCTTTCCCTCCACCCTTCCTTCCTTCACCTCGTCTTTTCCCAATTTCACTTTCTTTTCTGGCGTTTTCTTCTTTTGCGCTCGTCTTTCGCAGACGTCACGTCAGATGACCAATCGGAAACGGCCGCAGAACGTGACGTAAACTAGGGGATAAAATAAAATAGTAATAGTCCCAGTCCGTTCATGCTTCGCTTAGACAGCTGGGGGCCGTGATGAATAACGAGGAAACTTCAAGTCGCGTCTACGCTGTCGGGCCACGATCGTAACCGAGCCAGACGGATGCGAGTAACCCGATCGAACAGGCGTTGTGCGCGCTATCAGTTAAGTCCCGGGTTAAGCAGTGTGTTGTTTGCCCGCCCACAAGTGGGAACCCGACCAAGAATCAAGCGACGGTGCGTGTGCCCTGAATATAGCACCCCAGGTAGGAGCGACGGGCAGTGTATTGCGAGCAGACGCAAAAGGTTGTTTACACCTTGAGATGCCACGGCGAGGTCACACAAACGCAGAGCATTCAACGAGGAAAAAACACGTGAGGCACCACAATCGGTAAACGAGAGTCAATAGATGGTTTTTCTCTGACGTCACTGAAACAGCCGAGCTGGAGCACCAACATGGCGGGGCGCAAACTTCGTGACGTCACGTTAGTGTTATCGGTACATTATATGCTCATTCTTTCGTTATTCCTACACAAAGGCCAAATAACATTTCATAGACGTCGTTATCAAAGGGAAGCAGATTAATCGCCACGTAATTTAACATAATCTGAGCCGTCATGTTGGAGACACGTAGTGCGTCCGTGACGTTGAGTGCAAATTATCAATAAATAAAACGAAAAAAAAATGTACCTAATGTGCAGTGAATGGCGCTGTCAAAGTCGCCCAGGTTTGCCCATCTAATAATCTAACACACACAGGCGCAGGTTTGAGCAGAGTACGAAAACGCACCGTAGAGGGAGCACGACGACGTAGGTTCGATTCACGCAACCCCGTCGGTGGCGTTTCGATGGTGGTGAAGAAAAATTCCAGGTGTACTTAAACTTTAGGGCTGTGTTTAAGAACCCCCGACTGTCGCAATAAATCTGTAGTTCAGCTGAATAAGGCACTCACCATAATAGTAAAGGGGTTCCTACAATACGGCAACGCAGTAGGTCAGGCTCACCAACAAACACAAAGCGAGCGGAAAAGTTAAAGACTACACAAAATTGTTTGTAAATGCCAATTACAGGCGATTTTCTTCATTTTTTCGCGTTTGTGTCTGTTACCGCCTTTCCAAACTGTATCTCATCTTTAGTAACTAGCTCACATTTTCACCTCAGCCCCGCGCGGTGGTCTAGTGGCTAAGGTACTCGGCTGCTGACCCGCAGGTCGCGGGATCGAATCCCGGCTGCAGCGGCTGCATTTTCGACGGAGGCGAAAACGCTGTAGGCCCGTGTGCTCAGATTTGGGTGCACGTTAAAGAACCCCAGGTGGTCGAAATTTCCGGAGCCCTCCACTACGGCGTCTCTCATAATCCTATGGTGGTTTTGGGACGTCAAACCCCACATATCATTAATCAATCAATCATATTTTCCCCTTTGTTAGAGCGTACACATATATTTCGTTTCATGAATATTTCTTTCGTGAATACTCTCAAGCATCTGGTACCCCTTACAGCGCACCAGATACTTGTATAACCCTATAAAATTTGAACGAGGAATGGCTCGGAGATGGCAACAGCGCTAGACTTAGAACACATAACGTGCCCGGAATGCCGCAATATTTTCGCCATCTTCCCTGCGCTCTCACAGTATTCGCATTTTGCCTACTGCACTGGCACTTTCAGCGCCGAGACAACATTTCTTTCTCTTTTTTTTTTGTTATGAAGCGAAGCGTAAAAGCGGACGAAAGAATGCCGTGGCGTCACAGGAAAAGCAACAGTGAAAGTGGTTTCCCTATGAGCTGACACACACAGCCAGGCGCTTGAGAACCCCGTGGCACAGCGCCAGAGACTTCCCGCCAACTTCGAAAGCGCGCAACTAAAACTCAACGCCTTGGGAGAAAAAAAAAAAAAAAAAGCTCTACTCTCTCCATTTTCTTTTTTTTCGCTCGGTCTCCCTCTACATCAGCTTTGCACCCTACCAGCATCGCGCATACAAAATTAAAAGAGGATAGAAAACAATATATATATATATATATATATATATATATATATATATATATATATATATATATATCTAGATACTGGAGGACAAGCAGTGTGAAGGAACGGAGCATGAGTACGGAAAGGGCACGAGGTTCAAATTCAGAGAGAGAGAGAGGCGCGCGCGCGCGCTTTGCAATGACGTCACTCGCAACGTCATCAAACGTCACGGGGCAGCGCCACGCCTGCAGATGTTTTCAATGTCACCTTGGCAGCTCGGGCGCCGCACGGAGGCGAAAGAGCGCGCGCGCTGGTATTTAAGCAAAAATAATAATAATAAACACGCAACGTTTATTCTACACAGCCGTTACAAACGCTCTTCCGAGGCGGGCCATCGTCCCTACACTAGCACGACTCCCGTGTTTTGGGCTGTGTGTGCATGGCTAAGTCTTCACTGCCCGAAAGTAATGCTTCGTTTTTTGTTTTGTTTTTGTGTCAACGATTGGAGCACAAGATAAATGCTCATGCCCGGCAGGAGATGACTAACGCCTACGGTTGTTAGTTTTTGTATGCGTGTTCTTCTTTCTGCGTTCGAGGCAAGGACTAGTTTTCTTATCGCAAGCATCGCCGGTCCAGTCGTGGACAGGGGGTCCCGGCTTGAACAGTTTGTCCTCCGGCGAAAGCTCCCAACCTCCCTCCCCCCTCTCCCTTAACGTCGACCGGGAACAGCGATGGAGAGTGAGGCGGTAAATACAAGCCCGTATATATTTACTAGGGCCTCTGCACCCCTTAAAAAAAAGAAAACGCATGCCCGAACAAAAGTGTCTACTTAAGCGATGTTGTTTGCAACAATAGACGTCACTGTTTTTATTGCGTAAGTTTGTTCTATGGCACCAGTACTTATTAAACAATATTGTGCATCTTCGTTTCCTCCACGAATCGAAGAGGGACCTGTGGTACAGACCGTAAATTCATTGCTGCAAGTCAGGCGGCCTGATCTCCTGGAGTCCTACACACTACAGACGGCGTCGACTGAAGTTCAGCGCTGGAGTATGTCTTTCTTTACTTAGTGTCATTTTACCCGCAGTGTCGTGCCATACGCTGTAACGAACACACGCATTCGTTAAAAACATAAAACAGGGAGAGAGAGAGAGACGGAGACAAAAGAAACGGTCGTGCTGACAAGGCTAAACAAGAACGACGATGCCTACACTCCCATTTTGCTCCTTCGCTGTCGTTTTTTTTTTTTTTCGTTGTTGTTTTCGCTCTTGGTCGAGTAAGCGCGCTTTTCCACGTGACTCGCCTACGCTGCGGCTAAGCCAACTTCCGCGTAAAAAAAAAAAAAAAGCGCACGGCCGTTTCGCAGCTCATTGCACAGGCAAAATCGCTGAACGAGATAAAACTGGGACACATACGACAGTGACTCGGGTGTAACAATATACGCGAACACTGGAGCACGAGCGAATAGAGCCGACGACGTTGAACGCTAATCAGCCCAACCGGGCTCCACTGAACGTCAACGCTTACAAGAGCAACTGATAATCTTGGAACCTCAAGCGTGATAGCGAAGAAAGCTTAAAAAAAAGAAACTGAAGGGAAAGTAAAGCATCTAAAGAAAGTTTATTCTCAGATGACTTCTCTCCTCATTCGTCAGTTTTCTTGCGCGTTCCTTAAGACGGTCATTAAGGCAGCGCCTCGACTGAACAGTGAATACTCGTTGACCAGCGCATGGCTTGTTCCATCGTGTTTCCGGAGCGCAAGAATCCTGGGCCAAGGTAAGCGACACATCTATTGCGCTGTTCAACAGAGAAATTTGATTTCCTTCACGCCTGATTCCTTCACGCATGTCTGATTATTTTTGTTTTATTATCTCCACTGGTCATTGTCAATATAATCACAGCTATACAGGGTTAATAATTGACTGATATGTGACGTTTAACGTCGCGAAACCACCATATGATTATGAGAGACGCCGTAGTGGAGGGCTTCGGAAATTTCGACAACCTGGAGAGATATACAGGGTGTTTGAAGAAATGTGTTCTTTAAAAATCACAGTAAGAAGGTGTCTGCGTGCTATTTACGGCGTTGCCTTTACTGTGGCAGAAGGCATCTTCAGATGCGTACAAACATTAATTACGGCCGTAATTACAAAAATTAACACAATTGACTTTTTAACCAGTGGTGATCGCCGGTCAAGTGAAATGGGCAAATCCAAACCTTTCCTAAGGATAGTCCATAGCCACTTCGAAATTTCGGAAAAGCGGCCCACTGGTAATCGCCACGGAGCGATGCAATGAGCCCAATTTAGCTAAAGAAACCGAAACTGACGCCCCAAACAGCGCATCTACCATTCACTTCGCCAACGCCCTCAGTGACGACACTGTTTCCCTAGCCGTTATCAACCGTCAATTTAGACACTTCGCTTCGAAGCCACTTATCGACGCCCGCTTATTCTTATCCCCCAATGCGAGGGAAACAGTGTCGTTTCCCATTTGCACGTCATCGCAGGGACGACGCTTGCAAAGCGGGCGTCCGACGTGGAAGCTAGCGCGAATGTTATGCTCGTCGTTAAACTAAAAACATCAGTGCCTCAAAAACGCATAAACGTGGCAAAACGTGCCACCGTCTTAAAGTCGCCGCTGAGAAGCAAACACCGGCCCACTTCTTTCCCGCTCATTCTCTTTTTTAATTATCTTTCAGGAACTGCCACGTGTCGGTCATTCGAAAACGGAACTTGTACCTCTTTTTTTTCCTAGCTTCGCTCGACAGTGAAAACGCCTTCCTCGTTGCCACTCGCTGTTCTTCCTGTGCCCGTATTTCATCTTTCCTGTTCCGCAGGGAAAAAATATATATAGAGAAACCGAAGAACACACACGAGAGAAAGAGTGAGAGGGTCGGGGTAAAAAGGGAAGATATCACCGCCGGGAAGGAAGCAATCAAGCGAACAAGACGACGACACGGCCCTCGGGAGTCACAAAGGCACAGGCGAGGGATTCCATCGCAGCTTCCCGTGTCAACACACATTTTCGCAAGCGGGCCTTGTTCATATATTGCAAGAAGAGAGACGACGCGTGTACTTCCCATATAAGCTTGCAGTAACAGTCAGGTGGAAACAACGCAGTCGCCAGGACCGATTACAAAGACGGGGCAAAGAAAGCTGCCTATGGCGTGTAAACATGCGCGAGTGCCAAGCAGATCCGAGATATTTCATTTGAACGGAGAAGGCTTGCGGAACGGCGCTTCAAAGAAGTACGTCGAGCACAAGGGAAGTATCAAAAAAAAATTGCGCGCGTAACGTTGGCGACTGTTGTCAAGCGTCCAGGGCATGTAATGTGATTGAGCCATAATCAATCAATCATTTATTTATTTATTTATTTATTTAACGTGCCCCGGAACAACCGTGCGGTCTTAGTGCAGGCGCCCGCGAAAATGAAACAATAAATGTCAACGATACAATACAGTCTTTATAAAAACAAATAAGAAAAGATTCAAAACGCACAGACAAAAACAAATAAGTGGAAAATGAAAATAATAAAAAGAACAGACGAGACTGATGGAATGAGTGTGAGAAATAAAGGGGAATATACAAAACTATCTAGAAGCCTTTCTGAAAATCAGAAATTGGAAGGATCTGCCCATTGTGACAAACTATGTTAAGACAGTGCAGAGCTGAGACAAAAACAATGACGGTGGACTGTGAAAAACATCAAGGTCATTAAAGTTTACATTATAAATACTTTGTGTTTTGTGAACGGTGTCGAAAGAACCTGGCAGGTACATCAAATGGTCAATTATCACTAGTTAGCTTACGCGGAATCCGAAAATTTACACAATTGAGAAGTAAAGAGCTGGATATCATACCATGAACAAAAGATATAACAGGTCAGAGCGATTTCGTCAGCAATGTAGTGATGGGAACGATAATAATTTGGCAGCGTTGAAATAAATCGAGACATTTCTAGCGAAAGGATGGTTGTGAATTCTTATGAATTTTTTTTTCTTCTGGACTCGCTCAATGGTGTCACTGCCAGATTTAGCAATGTCATTCCAGATCACAGATGCATATTAAGTTGAGGAAGACATACGGCAGTGTACAATTTGCGGAAGGCCGTAGGAGAACTGAATTCCCGAGAGATTCTGCAAACAGAGCCGAGAGAACGCTGGCCACGCATGGCGGCACAATTAGTGTGAGCAGAAAAACTTAGCATGCTGTCGAAAATGACGCCAAAATCAATGAATTAACAAACCCTACATAACAACATGATACTGACAGACTATGGAAATGACATGATGGATGTTTTGCGAGATATACTCATGAATTTGGTTTGAGGTATTCAGAGAAAGGTATTTGTTGTCACACCATTCGGAGAAAGAAGAGAGACCTGACTGCAGAAAGCGAGAGTCGTTAACTAAATGAATTTCCTTAAATATCTTGATGTCATCAACATACAAGAGAAAAGGAGAATAATGAATTTGAAAAGAAAGATCGTTAGCGTAAATTGAAAATAAGAGTGAACCTATTACCGACTACAGAAAGACTCCACTAGTGACTTTGTACAAGGAAGACGTTTGGTTATTTCCGGCAACATAACATGATATATTTAGCAGATAGCCGAGCAGGAGATTCACAACAGACGATTCAACATCAACGTTTTCAAGTTTACCTGAATACAGTGAGTGGGTGACTACGTTAAAAGCCTTGCTCAGGTCACAGTAGACTAGGTAACCTAGTCATCTCTGAGAAATAGGTGGGGGGATTAGCGTAATGAAACTATCAAAATTTGTGGTAGTAGACTGTCCGGAGAGAAACCTGTGTTGATTAGGAATCAATGAATTATTCACGCTAACATACAATACGTTGTGAAGAGCCAGCTAAAAGAGTTTTGATATCGCACACAGTAGAGAAATCAGCCAAAAATTAGAAACAACAATTTTTCAGCCCGACTGAAATACTGGGAAAACACGCGCAGTTTTCTACATGCAGGGAAATTCGGAACCATTCAGACAGTCATTAAATATTGTAGTCAGTACTGGGCCTAATATACTATCACAAGCCTTTAGTATGGCGGAAGGTATGCCATCTGGGACATACGGTAAAGACGGTTCTAAGCGCCTAATGCATGAGCACATGAGCTTTTCATCCAGCGACAGACCACTAGATGTTCTAATTGCCTTGTGATGTCCTATCTGCGTTCTAGAGTCCGAGGTCTTATAATCGGATGGAAAATGCGTGGCAAAACAGTGAGAAACGGCATGCACTTCGACAACGCCCTAGTGCAGTACCTATAATAATAATAATAATAATAATAATAATAATAATAATAATAATAATAATAATAATAATAATAATAATAATAATAATAATAATATAATATTCCACCAACATTATAATCGACCATTTTATGCACCTATCGGCTTCTTCCAACACGCCACCGTTTATAGCAAAGTCTCTATAATGGTAACTGGCATGATCTTGATGTTTTTCATTGTCCACAGTCATTGTTATTATCTGACCTTTGAACTGTCTAAACGTAGTTTCTCACAATTAACAAATTTTTACCTTTTTCGTCTTTTAGGAAGCCTCCCACGTATTTGTGTATATTCCACACTATTTTTCACTCTGGTGCCATGATTCTCGTCTCGTATTTTTATTCTTTTTATTCTGCGTTGATTTCTTTTTGTGCTTTTTAGCTCTTTTTACTTGATTTCTTTTTCTGAAGACTGTCTGTATTGTATTGTTTATTTTTTACTGTAGTATTTTTGCGCGCGCCTGCACAAGGACCTTATTGTTGTTCCTGGGCATGTTGAATAATTGACTGATTAATTTACTGATTGATTGAATGATTGATTGACTGAGACAACGAACCGTGCAAAAGAATACGACAGGTGCAACCATGAAGAGAGCAGACTGGGTCAGGGAACACATCGTTGTTAAAGGCAACTTACTCGAAATCAAGAAGAAATGGGCATTGTCCACACCACTGACGCACATGCAGGATAACCACTGGTCGTTAAGGGCAAGTGTCTGGATTCCCAGAGAAGGCAAACACGCGCGGGGAAGGCAGAAAGTTAAGTCGGGCAGATGAGATTAACAAGTTTGCAGGGATGACGTGGCGGCAGCAAGAACAGGACACGGTTTGATTGGCGGTATATGGGAGAGGTCTTCGTCGGGCTGCTGCTGATGATGATGATGACGGCCAAATTTCACTCCCACGTGATCTTTTTTTGTTTCACATCTCCCACGCCAGCTTTTCGTTTTAGGCCATACGCTCGCATGATACACATTTCGCCTGAACACGTGTACAGTATAAGCTCCTCCCTCTTAGGAGACTCGTGAGACAGGCAGGTTCGCTAATGAAAACCGGGGCAGTTTCGATCGGAAACTCCTATACTCGCTCACGGCGCTACACGCAAGGCATCGCGTAACCTACAGCCGCAAGCACATCCGCGCAAGAACGAACGATAAAAAAGGCCGAACCTGACGCACGATCGCGGGCACAACACTTCGCATCGGGCTTGCTATCTCGCCTGGCGTTCGAAAGAACTATAGCAAGAGCAAGCAACGGCTGCTCTCAAGCTTTGTCGTCCCCGCGACGCAAAGACTGCGAAACGCAGCAGTGCACAAAGCGACGTTAAGCCGGCCAGGAATCACCGTGTCGCGGTTTCATTCGGCCTCGGGCTGCGGTACATAATTACAAGCACGGCACGGTGCAATATACCAGCACGCGGAGCGGCAGTACGACGGTCTGTGTGCCATGACACGGAAGTGGACACTTGCGCACATTCGGTAAGGGCTGCAGTCTCGTTTTCAATAGCGAAGCTTTTTAAAAACCCTCCGCACCGCTGCTTATCAGCCGCGCCCAGCGGCGGAGACAGCCCTATAGCACGACGAGTTGGCCCGACGCGCGAGCCGAGTATACGAGCGACGAAAAGGTGGCGCTTCCACCGGGGCGAGCCACAGCTGCAGCTTTGGACGTTAGTTCTGGTGCTGAAGTTTGGACATTCTTGCATGTTCTGTGACAGGCTGTGGTTCGACTGTACTCTGTCTCCACCAAGAAAAAAAACGTCAGCCAGGAAGGCCAAGTAAAGCCCCCAAGATCGACCTCCTTCACTGTTTCTTAAATCTCACACGGCTAGTGTAAATTTATTCCCTATTTTTTAAAAATACGAACACAACAAAACTGTGAAGCGAAGAAAACATAGATACCACTCTAGGCACACCAATATGTGTCTTTACGTGCAGTGCCACCCGTTACTGGTTGATTTATTTGTATGCTGTTTCAACGTCCTGAAGGAGTGGTGGATATAATATCATAGATAACACACGCCATACACGGTATAATTCTCATACAACAGGGATATTCATAGTTAACATAGAGAAGACTTCACATCATGGCGCACTCAATCAAAGCCGGTAGATGCGTACAAAAACTTACAACGGTCCCCTACGCAAGCTAACTTTTGTTTTGTTAGTCGATGTACTAATTGTTCCCCACTCTCTTCCGAAAACTTTCTGCACCTAACGTGGCTGTGCACTGCCTCCGCGATCGGCTCCCCTTCGACGAAGCGGCAGGGCCATTCGATGAAATTGGGGGCTTTTAGCTTGCACGTGTGCTTATCTACGTTAATGTGTTACCGGATACCAATTTGCGTTTACCGTCTCACCGGAACGCATGTTTTTCAACGTTTTAACTTTCCATACGTAAACGCTTACGCACTTACGCGAACGTATACCTTTACGTTTTCGCAAACCGTCAATGGTGATGCTAACTGCATTTGAGCTATATTTAACTTCGATAGGATTGAATCCCCGCTGCGGCAAAACTACGAGACGTCTTTTTTATCGGGTACTGTATCCTCGCATGCGCAAAAGTTAGAAGAACACCGTCGACACCATTGTGGCAGGTTCACAGAGTTGCTAAATTACTGCCACAATTTCGGCATCTTGTGGCACTCGGTGCAATCAGTCGTGAACACGTTGCCTTGCGCCTAATGTTTTTTTTTTTGCTTTTTTCGGGTGAAAAGAATTAAAAAAGGCAACTCATTCGTAATAACGCCACTGCGCGGTTTTTACACCGAACGTACAATGCACGATGTTTCTGCAATAACAATTTAGTGATTGCCCGATTCATTTCAGCCCCGCTAGATGAAGCTACTTACCCAGCCTCTCGGGGGCTCACACGTTTACGGCTTCGATGTTCTTTAGGTCATTCTAGCTTTGGTAATCCGGCTGAAACAATGTGATCGCTAGTGGCGCTCGCATTTCGGCTTGTTTTGACTCGACGGCTGGAGACTCCGCAATGCGAACATCACGAGTTCATACGAACGAAGGTGCATTTGCGAGATAGGGCTGTCAACGTAAAGCCCATCCGGCGGATCATTTACATTACGTAAAGGTTTACGTTCTGTAAATTGCCGTGCACGCATGCGCATATGTGGCATGCAGTAACACGGTAACGTAAAGAAGTATACGTACAAGCTAAAAGCTTATATTATCAATTGACGCCACATATAACGCAACCCCAAACCTTATTGCGTTAGCAGTAAAGTACCAGTTCAAAGTTCAACTTCAAAATTTATATTGACGTCATCGCGGCTGAACATATTTCGGCGATACGAAAGTGTCATCAAGTCACATGTTTCGGCCTTACGTGACGTCACAATGTCGTCATGCGATGACTTCATAGTGTGACACGCCTTCTTGCCTGTAACTCGTGTTGACGCCGACGCCTTGGGACGACGCCGACGGCCAAATGGGCGCGTTTGACGAGGTACCTGTATATACGGCTTACGCTTCAATAGTACAAAATACCAGCTTACAGAGCAAAAAAAAAAAGGGGGGGGGGATGAAGGAACGAGGGCGAAAAATTAAAAAAAAACACGACTTGTCCCAGTTCCTCGTCCTCATCTTCGTCCTCGTTCCTTTTTTGGCGATGTAAGCTGGTCAAAAATGAACAATCACAACTAGCCCGCATTCCCCTTTTTAATACGAAGAACATTACAGATTTCAACTTTTTTTGTGAGCAGTGGTGACTCGGTCTCGGCGCCTCAGTTCGTTAACTGACGGGATACTTCCCGATCGGTGCAGGTGATTGGTGAACACTCTACGTCAACACACTCCTTGGTGTTTCGTCCCACAAACGTGCACGCCGCCGCCTCGCATCAAACGAGCGGTCGCTCCGGTTATAGGTGACCAATTAACGACCGTGTCTTCCGGAGACGCACAACGTCAGACAACGGGAAATGTGTCGCGCGGCGGGCCGGCCGATCTGATCGACCGCAAGGCCAGCCCCGAGACCACACGGCCGAGACAATAGAGAGTTATAGTATACCGGGTTTACCGTGATAGCGGGCGTACCGTGATACCGAAATCGAAGTGCGCATGCGCACATACGTACGATACGCGTACCGCTTACCGTACGCACGGTATTTTTCAGATTTAAGGTAGCGTATAGGTGCACGTAGTGTACGTAAACATGGCGGCGCTCTCGGACGACCGCTTCGAAGTGATTTTGGCGTAGTTGTTGAAAGATCCACCTTGTTCGCAGAAAACTACTGTTCAAAGTGGCTTCGCTTGCCTTCAGTTAGCTTCAATGACCGAGTATTACGGATAGGTTGGCGTAGTTTTTGAGATAGCTTCCCATTTCGAACGCACCTAGCTACAAGATCAATGTAAACAAATTGGCAACGTAGATGTGTTCACGTTGTGTACGTGGTTTATAGCTATTTACTTTTATTAAACTTCTAACAATGATTCGCGCGGTGGCATAGGCAAACATTCTCGGTTTTTTTTTCATTTTCACTGTTTAACTTATTAACCATCTAATATGTGGCGCCACCATCCGGGCACGTAAACCACGTAAGCGCTATTTCGCTAAACTATAAGACGCTGCCCACAACGAACGTTTGCTGCACGGTAGCGCCATTCCCTTAACCTACGCCATCACGCTAACGCTAAACTATAACTGTCTAATGACGCCGCCGCAACCCTGGACGTTCAATCACCCCCGTCCGTATCGGCGACCGAGTTCGCTTGTTTACGCGACCGCGAGGCTTGCCGTGATGCTACGCAGTCGTTCGCTCCCGACGGCTTAAACGCGGCCAGTCCTTATATCCCCCGTGTGCGTGAGTCGTTTGCCTGGATTTCGGGGACTACGCCGATGTCCGGTGGGCTTTAATTGCTGCGGCGCCAGGGTTCAATAATGGCCTATATAGCTGCATAAGTATCGCGGAAAATGTTTATGAGATCCCTCACTATCCCGCGATCAAACGCGTGTAATTCCCTCCTCGACTTCGCTATAGCCTTCCTAAAGGCGATGTCTCCTCCTCGCCACTTATTTCTTAAAAGCAGGTGTATACAATTTAAGCCCCTAAACACTGAGTCTATCGAGATTTCGCGCTCGTCGGATACGCGTTGCTATCGCCACGTGCGCAGTCGGAAACACACAGAATGAAGTGCAATCGCTTGATCACGATAGTCAAGTACGACAGTCACGCGAGACGAGAAAGAACGGGCGAATGGCCGCATGACAAAGCAGTGCACGAGGCCATTCGCATACGACAATTCACCCGCATGAACCAATCGACAGTATGCATGTGCTGTGCCGTCGTCCACTCTTGGTGCGAACACGGCGCGGGGCGACATCGCACACGGTGCGGCCGCGCATCGAAGCTAATCGGCGCAGGCGCACAGGCACCGCCGGAGCTCTTGCTTGTGACAGGCTGGCGCACCGTGCTGGCTTTGAGGCGAAGCATGCCTACTTATCAGCATGCGTGTAACGTTTGAGTACCGCCGCAAAAAAGCGCACTTCGCTCAATGCAGTTTTTTTTTTCAGTTCTTCGCGAACTGTGTAAGTCGTTCCTTCTCTCAGTGCCACAACCCTTGTTAATGGATTGCGTCTTCGAAAATCGCTCGTAATTATTTTGGTCTACACAAATGAAGACCGCAAAGCGGCTTTTTGTATATGGTATACGTTGTAGAAGACGGCTGCGGATAATTTCGACCGCGTCTGCTCCTCGAGCCCAAGCTTGACTCTCATAAAGCTCAGCCAAACCGGCTGCAGGTTTCGGTCAAGCAGCCGTAGCTCCTGATGGCGTTCTCTCTACAATTTTATGTTGATGTCATTTCCCTTCCCTTGCAGTGTCCTTCCATATAACATAATTTACTTCTTACACCCTCCTTCTACAGTCCTTTTTTTTTGTCACACCACAACGCGTTCCTTAGTGTTCAACCAACACGAATAATAATGAATATTACTGGACTATACGAACACGGTGATTCTGAAACCGGTGACGGCGCATCATGTCTGAAGAGTTTATTCTCGGACACCCTTGATAACAGCGCGACGTTCCCTGTACTAAACACGGTGTTTTGGTCATCCAAGTGTTGCAAACACCGGCTACGAGCTATAGTGCCACGAACTCTGTGGTGGCCAGGCTATTACTTCGCAGGTCATACACTACAAACAAGAACAACAAACGGCACAGCGTCAATGACGTAGATTAAATGTCCAAAAAGTCATCCCTCTCCCCCCGAAAACAGAAAAATAAAGAGCGAGGATGTGGGACAAAATATAATTGCTTCCAATGACGGTCGAGACGTCAGTGCACGAAAACCCTTAGCTAAATGTTTTCGCCAACATGAGCGAATACCAAAGGACACTGCAGGGGTCACTTGAGGCATATGTTCCCGTCAGCTGTCTCATTACTCCATCGCGTGTCTTTTTCCTCCATTTTTTTTTCTTTTCGTTTCGTGTTCCTTGATTCAACGACCGCAAGGGTTAACGTACCAGCATCCGGCAAATGGGACATGAAAGCGGAATAAAATACTAAAAGCAAGAATGTCAATTCCGAAGGTCGACTAATTAATTGCAGCACTCGACAACCTCTCAAAACGAAAGAATGTTTAAAGAAAAAAAAAACAAAAATTATTTTAGTGACCCATAAGTGCCGTCGGAGGGGATGTCTCGCAAAATTACAACCCCATCTTGTTCAGGACACTTTCCTTGTCGGTTCTCTCGTGTGGCTCCGACTGCCTTTCTACTCTCCTGGACTGACTCCCAAGTTTGCACCGAAGTATGCTGGCCCTTACCGCGTCATACAGCGCCCCTTTTCTGTCGCCTATGTGATTGAACCGTTCAAGCCGTTTACGGACAAGCGCCGCCTTGGTCGTGAGACGGTGCGCGTCGCTCGCCTCAAGCCCAGCTACGACCTTCCTCTTCTCTCGTCACCTTGAGTCGCCAGGATGGCTCGTCTTCATCGACGGGGTATTGCAGTGGGGAATTTGCAAGGCCTGTGGGACTTGCGAATGCCCAACTACAGTGTGACTGGCCAGTGCCCAGTGGGACCATCTCCGAGTGCGAAGCGCGAGCATGGGCACGAGCTGTAGTCACAGGACTGCTCGACTATTTGTGCCCGTACCGGCTGTCTGCTTAAACTCCCTTGTAATATATATATATATATATATATATATATATATATATATATATATATATATATATATATATATATATATATATATATATATATATATATATATTACGTCCAAAAATCACGATATGATTATGAGAGACGCCGAAGTGAAGGGCTTCTGAAATTTCGACCAAATAGTGCTCTTCAACGTGCGCTGACAGTACACGGGCCTCCACCATTTAGCCTCCATCAAAAATGCCACGACCGGAATCGAACCCGCAACCTCCGGGTCAGCAGCCCAGCACCCTAGCCACTGTTCCACCGAGGCGGACTGTGTGTGTGTGCGTAAAAAAAGCGATGCATAGTATATACATAAGGTGCGTCTACGTAGTGTCAAACTACGTATCATAAGATCACAAAAAAAAACGACCGACGGCACGAAGAAGAAAAGAAACAAATTCAACAGTTCCAAAACAAAGAAAAAAAAACAAATATGCATTTTTTAATCTAGCTTCTCTCACCCAATTATTTCAATGTGCTGATGTGCACAGGAACGTCAACCCGAAACATTCGCTCTAATTAAATTAGCACTTTGTTTATTATTATTTTTTATATCGTGACTTCACTGCTAGTATAGAAACGTGCGCGCTAGTAAAAGAGGAGGTCCAGACAGGCCGTGGCGCGCGCAGAAGCAGAGTGCTTCATGTGTAATCGATGTTCATTAACACCATGCATTACCAGAACATTGAAGCTATAAATTGAATACAAACGGAGAAGAAGGTACTTGGACCACGATATGGGCGGTATTTCTAATGAGATGCATCATCATCATCATCATCATCATCATCATCATCACATTTGCTTGACTACAAAAGGCTCCCTCAATTATCTCAAGCGAAGCCTGACAGCGTCAAGCAAACCAACGATCTATGACTGCAAGTTTTCCCGTCTCATCAATTCGTGTACTAGAGTGTATCAGCTCCCGACTAAGCTAGGGATCTCTCCCTTTTCCTTGGCAGCTGTTCTGGCATTGTGCAAGCAAATGGACAAGAACAGGAAAAACACATCGCACGTTGAAGTTACCCAAACGCGCAGCGACGCAACAGCTCAGAGTAAATATTTCGGGCACAAAGCTTAATGCTCACCCACCTCTTGCGGAACCAATAACCACTACGTAACGACTGACGTCACCACGCTTACGCGAGCCAATGAGCACTCGCCGCATAACAGTCGTAAGAGAAGTCCATGGCAGTGTCGCAGGAACCACCGCACTGCTCGTGTGTTTACCGACTTGTACTTGAACGAAACGCGAAGCTCACATTCGTTAGGTATAAAAGGGAGCATTGAGGCAAATTTGTACATTTTGACAGGTGTGTGGGTATTGCCCACTGAAGTACAGCCCATTGCTAACTTGGCACTCACTGCCAACCTTAGACATTCCCTCTGCTAACATTTGCATTATTTACTGGTCATGTTGAATTCCAATGGCAGATCGCGAGCGCTGGGCCGGATTGCGAATGCAGCCCGAAGATCCAAGCGGGATTGCTCTCGCCAAATCTGCGATTGGAAGGCGCGCGTCTCGACGGGAGCTCTTGGTGAGCGGAAATCCAGCGAGGGAGGACGAGAGGGTGCGAGGGAGTGCAAAGCGTTTTCCGGACATCCATCGGTGATTGGATGAAAGGCGGGCGCACAGATTACGTCGCTTGAGCTTCCGGTCAAATCCGCCGATTTAGGCGGAGCCAGAATTGTCGCACCACGGAGCAATCCGTGATCTGCGGTTACTCTCACTCTGCCATTGTAAGACACAATTCACGCTCCCAATCCGCCATTGGAGTGCGATTGCTCCGTCCAGAGCAGAGAAACTTGATCTTGACCTGCCATTGGAATTCAAAGTAATATAACAGTCAGCGAGGGTCCAGCTGCAGTCTAGTTAGTACTTGAATAGCGACACTGGTCCGTATATTTTATGCATTGCAAATATCCTATTATGCAATAACGGCAAAATTGATCGCTTTAGTCGTGGGCGCCATCCACGGTTCCCCCCCCCCCCCCCCGCTCTTCGACTTCACGGTGAACTGCCCCCTTCCCGCCTTGAAGTCTGAAAGGTCAGCGTCTGGTTGACAACTACCTCTCTCTCTCTCTCTCACACACACACACACACACACACACACACACACACACACACACACACACACACACACACACACACACACACACACACGCACGCACGCACGCACGCACACACACGTCTATACATATATTCACGCGATTAAGCCCCAACCAGCGCCGGGCGATACACGAGTCGTTCAGCTCATCTGAGCTTCTCGTCCATATCAAGACTTTGTTTTTTGTATGGTAGGCTAGCTAGCACGTAAACTGTATATTGCCTTCGTAATTGAGGACACCGCTCGGCGTGTTCACCCATAAAGCGCCCGAAGCAATTCGGGCGACTTCTGCAAACGAATCGGCAGCGCGATGGCCGACACAAATGTCCGTAGCTTTCCTTTCTCCTTTACTGATTTCTGTCTGTGATTTTCTTGGCTTCTGTACACAATTTCTTCTTTTTTTCTTTCTTCCTTTCTGTGTTATCGAAACAACGAAGATCATACAGAAAGCTTTCCTGCTGGAGCGTAAAAAAAAGGCAGTAAAGAATAACTAAAAGCATTTGTATCTCTCTCTTTCTCTCATTCCCTTCTCATTCTATCTCTGTAAGCGTCAGCGTTTGTTATAAATTGCAAGATACTGCGCTTCTCCCCCTCCCACCTTACCCTCCCCTCACATGTCTTTCCCGTTACGCCACGATCCAATTTCGCGTCGCGTCAGGTTAAGCTAATCAAGCCGACGCAATGACGCGCGCACTGCACGGACTCCGAATAATGGTGTCCGAATAGTGATGGTCAGTCACTAACCGAGATTATATATTTTAGTAGAACTTGTCGTTTGGGCTGGTTGGTGCATGTTCCTTCCTCTTATTCTTCCCCGGATGATTGCGTCGTCCAATATTCTTTTAACCGAGATTACGGTGAGGTATATAACAGCTAACAAAACCGCTGCGAACAGCCCTGCCAGACACTATAATGTTCCCTGCGTATACAGAGTACAGTGGCGAGCACGGCGGACATCTGTGGTGACAAGTTTTACGCCTTCGCGCAAATTAAACCAGGCTTCATAGGAAGGAAGATACGGATTTCCCCCATTACTCTTCCGAAATATTTCAATTTCGCATCTGTATTTATACATTATGCACATACACAAACACACGCACGAACGTACATAATGGCTGGTTAGACACCCCTCCCTCCCTTTATAAAATAATTGACAGAGGGTCGGCTTCTATTTGCCTAAGAAAAAGAAAGGGGGGACGGCGTTATGAAGCCGTAATTGTGCGCTGAGTGTAAGCACCACAAAATTAATAAGGCACTGCTGTCCCCAAAACTCGAATTGACGCTTGTTTATGCACTGAGGTTCACTTATGCACAATGCACCTCGTCAACGAAGGCTTCCTTGGCACCGCCATTACGCTCTATGGGACGTTGTTAACATGAGAGACGCATAAAAAAATGCACTGTCTAGGCTGTGACGTCAGCTTTTGTACTCCTGTCCAATATAGTATAGAATGACGGGGATGCTTCTCTCCGTTAAAAGGTCTTAGCCACTAATTGTTGTTGCTCAGGGGTAAGCGCACTACGGCATGCACAGAGGTAGAGCAGTTTAACGCATCTGAACAGCGCACGGCCTTTAAAAAGGTGTGGGTTCAAGCTAGTCGGTAATCTATGATTACTTCGGGCACAAGATTTCTTAGACAACGGGCGAAAGAGACAAGAACGGGAGCAATCTGTGTGTTTTTTTTTTCGAGTCTTTCGCGTGTCAGACCTTATCTAGCTGTTTCGTGTCAATCCGTGTCTTTTGTACCCGTCAATGTCTATTTCGTCCGTTTTCCAAGAAACTTTGCGCAAGAAATAGTCTAAAAAGGTGCTGCAGCAGTCTAGGTGCATTATGGCGCCAATTAAAAAAAAAAGGCCAGGTTGGTAATGGCAATCCAGCCTCCAGAAACGAGACCCAAACCCGCGACTTCGTGGCAAGCAGCAGAATGCAGTGCATCTACCGAGTCACATTCCTACGGGTAGCAGGCTTGAGCCTACTTTTGCGGGAAACATTCAAAAATATTTCAAGCAATTCGTACCTAAAACGATATCCTGGGGCACTGCGAAATTAGGCAACGCTGGTAAACATGGACGCTGTAAGTAAGGAGGTTTATGAGCGGACGTTTTTGCAGTTGGAAATACCCAGGCTTTGCAAGTTCCCGTGTCAAAACGCGGTGTGGCAGCGCTATACATCTTCATTTTCTTCCTCTTGTCTTCGTCTGTATAGGCGCAGAAACGTTTACAAAACGCGTCGTTTCGTCGAAGGTGTCAGTGTATTTTCAGCCAAGTGCCTCATTTTGGTTGTCGCGATGAGCAAGGTCGACGATAAAATAAATTACATCGCACTGTTCGTGCGTGTAAACGTCTGGTGTGAATTCGGACGCTCGTGAAATCGCGGTGCAGTCGCGAAGTGTCTTCACTGAGCGTGTGATCTCTAATGGCCGATGCTCCTGCATTGCTGGCTTTTTACCGACGTGCGAGCACTCACCAGCCATTCCCATCACTGCGTGCTGCGGCGCTGTCACAGGCCGTGTCAATTAGCAACAGTTGCTAGGTGGCACCGTTTATCAAACGCCGATTGCCTATAGTGCAACACGGCGAAACGTAAATGTTGCGCAGCGACTTATAGTCTGTCCATTACTTCCTTGTTGTTGCTTGATTGATATGTGGGGTTTAACGTCACAAAACCACCATATGATTATGAGAGACGCCGTAGTGGAGGGCTCCGGAAATTTCGACCACCAGGGGTTCTTTAACGTGCATCCAAATCTGAGCACACGGGCCTACAACATTTCCGCCTCCGTCGGAAATGCAGCCGCCGCAGCGGGGACTTGAACCTGCCACCTGCGGGTCAGCAGCCGAGTGCCTTAGCCACTAGACCACCACGGCGGGTCTACCTCCTCGCTATGTTGAAATCCAAAGAATGAGGCGGTTACGGTACACTGCGCGGAATAACAAGGTTTCGTGCTTCATATTCGGTGCGGCCACAAGAGGCGGAGCGAAACAATGATTACTACCATGTACCAGACAAGCCACCGCGTAAACGAACACTAGCTGTCTATTAAGATAATGAAATGGCTAATTTCCTCACTCGCTGCCCTGCCTCTGCATGCCAGGCACGATTTCAACAGACTGAAGACGCCATGGTATGTAGCAAAAACACGTGTTCTCGTGAAGTTCTGGAAGCTTTGTTCATCCAGATGCAAAGTGATAAGATGTGTGAGCGAGGTCTCGGTATCGCTTTTCGATTCAGAAATGTCCTTTTTGATGGATAAGGTGCGTTAGCGTTTGATACGTTTGTGCGCGCCGTGCGCAGTTCTGTTCGGATTGCCTATCTTATCTGACGCTCTGCGGTCAATAAAAACTGTTTGCAGTTGACGCTCGATTGATTCGCGCGTGTTTTCTGTGGTGTTCTTTTATCGAGCTTAGCGCAATTATGTTCCTGCATAGGAACAACCAACTATAGCCCCTCATGAGTTGCTGGTCAATGAATGCTAACCACTAAAGAATGATGGCAGGAAACTGTAGTCGCCAAATATCGATTGAATAATGCAACCATACATGATAACAGGAAACTATAATTGTAGATTTGCGTATAGATAGGGAATTTGAACAGCGAACCAAGACGCAAGTTCCAGCGCAGTTTTAAGTAAAGTCAGCTTATAAAGAGCTCATCACGGCATTTTCCCAAGGGATAGGAAAGACAACATGAACAAAATGCCCAGTCGACGTAGCTCCGCTGCTCGTGCGTGACCAGAGGATACGCTTCTGAGAAACGCCCGGTCCTCAACCGAAACTGTCTCAAGCACCGCCTGTCCAACCCGACCTAGATCGATGTGCCGAAGACGGGACGAACTATACACCAAACGTCACACACTTTCTCGATGCGAAAACGGGCCATTACGGGTCCTCCATTTACCCCCCCCCCCCCCCCAACTCGTTTTCTTTCTCTATGTTTAACATCTTTGCCGGTGATGCGTTTGATCGCCACACCTCCTGGTGCCGTGACGGCACCGTATAACATCGGCTGAAACATGCCTTTCCTTCATCTTTTGTCCCAACGTTTCGTCTCGACAGTCGACACAGATCAACGCTCAGAATACAGAAACGGAAGGAACATGTAGAAGGACACGGCAAGCGCTGCCTCGCAATGTATCGACTTGAGAGCGTTTGTACCTACTGCAAATACCCCCCCCCCCTCCCCACACACACAACACCGTCTCTATACTTTCTTTTCTTTACTACCCTTTTCCCTAACCTAACGCCGAGTAGCCGGTCAGATTATTAATACAGGCCAACCTATTATCTTTCCTCTCATAATAAGCCTCCCTCTCCCACCTAAAAAAGTTATGCCTACGCCCCTGCAGGCACACTGGACTAGACAAGAGCATTACTTCATCTCGCCGAGTTACAGATATACCGAGAGCAAGCGCGAGTACGCTGCTATATATGTACCTTTCCAATTCTTGGGCCGGGCGTAGACGACTCCGTAGTGACGCGCGTGGACGCACTCGAAGCGGCACACGTGCCTGTAGCTGCCGTGGGGCAGCGGCGACGGACCGGGCCAGTTCGGTTTCGATTCGGCCATGAACTCCAGCTTCTCCTGCGATATGATGCTCGGAGTGCGCAGCGGAGACACGTCCACGGTCTCGCAGCCGCTGAGCGAGATCTCGGACGGCGGCGACGTCTGGTGGGACGGATCGGCAGTCGGCTCAACGAAAGACGCCGGCGAGAAACCGCGCGATTCGGACGACGAGGACTGGACATTGTGGGACGCCGGCTGCTGCTTCTTCTCGAAAGGCCGCTGCCGGATCTGGGATCGCTTCTTCTCGGGCTGTGACGGCGTACGGTCTTCGGCGCTACGACACTTCTCGGGAAGCGACACCCTGCGCTTGGTGGATGACGCACGCTGTTTGTCGGACGCCGTCTGCTGGGAGGACTCCGCTGCCGACCCTGTCGCTTTCGACTGCTGCTCTTGAGACGGTCTCTTTGACGAAGACATGGGCGCATCGGGCCGACGATCGACGCGAACCTACCGCGCGACGCGCAGGCGGGATCTCCCGGACGGCGAAGGAAGGAAGGAAGGGACCTCGACGACGTCGTCAAGCCACTGTCGCCGCCGCCCGCCCATGCGACGCAGCGCGGCGGAGTCGGGCGCGCGACCGCGCGTCTTTCGCTCGCTAAGATGTTGGCCGCCGCTTCCTTAGGCCGCCGCCATGTTGGTGATGATGATGCTCCTTGGATCATTGGCACCTACCCTTTAGAGGGGATCGGCCAATAGTAGGGCGGTATATGTGGTCTTAATTGTCTTTTCAGAGTGCTGATAGAGGTTGCAGAAACAATTATAATGATGTGTTCATGCGTCCAAATTTAAGCTCAGGCCACGTTGCGCAACCTCCCAATGACCAAAAAGGATGACATTATGCGAAATTATCAGAGGTCGATGGAGCGAATAAATCGATTTGACTTACACACGAACTCCGGAATTGTATATATTTCTGTCCGAGATGATGATGGCGATGATTATTAAAGGGCCAGTAAACAACCCCAAGGTCCAAAAATTGTCGAAAAGAAAAATATGTGCACTATTACTTCGTGAAAATGGTCCGCAAGAATTTTGCGAATACGTGCTATATTAAGGAAGTAACAGGGGCTAGAACATCGCGTTCATCTGGTTTCAAATTTTCGCGCGGCCTCACCACCCTTCTCCTTCAGAAGAAGGAGAAGGCGTGGCCCGTCGTCGTGACTCCGCCCACTTCGGCATTGGGACAAGACGTCAGCGTATGACGACATCGGCGAATTCGATCAGTCGCAACCACGGTGGCGCGTGCTGCGATGCCTGGTTGTTTACTGTTCACCCGGTGCCGATGCTTTTTCGCAGCCCAGTTGCTTGATTTGCAGCCGGTAACGATTCGCAGCAATACTGCGCGTTCCGAAACCCGGACATGAAATTGGCCCGGCTTTTGGGGGGGTTCCAATTTTTGGGGGCAGACTGTCGCGCCATCTGGGAGCAGCAACACAAAACACAAATAATGCGTTCAACAGTGGGTGTGCTGATCAGCAGGTGGCGCTACAATCTGCTCACTCCCAAAAAATGGGCCAGTGATGTGTCCCGATTTCCATACATGCAGCCTATGGGAAGTTTAGCAACTCGATTGATTGAATAGCTCTGTCGTAGCTGTGGGTGGGAACAGGAACTGTCGTTGACTTCCCTACTGTTTGTTGAGACATGGTCTAGACCAAGGAGGATTAAAGAAAAAATTGCTGGAGTGGAAGCTCCCGCAACGCCTTGCCGGCAGAAGTGAAGCCAGCTTTTGCCTCTGCCAAGATGGCGGAAACATGCTTTTTTTTTTCTCATAGTGCTTACATAAAGATCAAGTGGTTTTGATATGTTATGTATATGCTACGTCAGTTCTATATTAAAAGATGGTTGTTCCCGACGAAATTACACACAGGAACGAGTATGGATGACTGAATCTTTAAAGAACTTTGCCTCCAATTAGAGGCTCACTAAGGAAAACTAGTACCTGTAAGACGCACTTGGAGCTTTATGTGACCCAGAAAAGTTTCCACATTAAACTCGTTGGGCGTTCGAGGGAAACGCTTCGTTTTTAATCGCCATCTTGCCAGAGGAACAGCTTCACTTCTGCGCAATCATTTCCACTCCAGCATTTTTTTTTTTTAATCCTCATTGGTCTAGACCAATCGAGGAGCTGCGCGCTGCGTCACGCCGCCGAGTTGTCGCTGCGCGTGCAAGGGGCATTGGTCAGGCGTAGGAAAGTAGCGCGAGAATTGGTTGTTTTTTTTTCTTTTTCGAAAAGGAGGCTAAGCGCGGCACGCAGCTCTGTTATATTAAGAAAACGTGATTGCTGCGGTCTACTCAACGAATTACCGAGCTTGTTTGAGGTGTTAAAAAAAAAAAAGTCGGAGCCTGTTGAGTGGCCCTTTATTACTATCCGCTTCGAAACATGGCGGCAACGCATGTGTTGCCACATCGCCTACTTTTTTCTGTTTTACTCAGGCGTTGTTTCATTTATTGTACTCGAGCTTCACACATTTTCAATAACTTTTTTCTTTCCCTGCTCGGCACACAACAACCTATTTCTGCGATGTACTCTTATCTAAGTCAACATGCAACACCGTATGAAAATTTCGGAGGTTCGCGCGCCGGGCATGCATATGCATAACTTTGACATGACTTCTCAGACAAGTTGCTGCGCTGGGTACCTGAATATGGCGGATATCTTGCCATATTATCTCATTGGAGAGTGTCAAGGCAGCGGATGACAGAGAGTCGTTCGGTCGTTTTTTTTTAAGTTTATATTGTAGTTAATGCTCAATGAGCGCCAATTCTATCGGCATGTTGGCCGATTACCCAGTACGAGACATGACCCGCACCCTGGCAAAATGAATGAACGAAATTGTACACCAAGGGGGCCTGCCTAACCTGTGCAAGAAAGAAGTGCAAATTTAAGAGCTGGTTCACTTTGTCAGAGAAAATAATAATGAGAACTAACAGACAATAATGCCTAAGCAGAATGGCATACAGCGTTCGAATTCAAGGAGCACAAATAATTATACGTGTGTATATCTCAGATAAATCGCGTCGTATGGGTTCCAGCAAATATTTTTGAAATAAAAAAAAAATAATGCTCTGAACATTGTTTCGAGAGATGTGACGATAAAGAATTGGAAAAGTGAATGGAAGCTAGGTGATGAGTGAACAAAAAGAAATCAGTACAAATAGTTCAACTATCGATAAAAGAACAAATTAATCTAACTAAAGGCGCGTATTAAAATGAGGTTTGCAAAATCTATCTATCTATCTATCTATCTATCTATCTATCTATCTATCTATCTATCTATCTATCTATCTATCTGTTCGTGTTTGTGTGTTGTTATCATACCATTAAACAGAGCGTGGGGGAGAACTAAAGTATCCCTTCACATCGACCTCTATATTTCCCGGAAGTGGTCCCACGCAACACAGCCGCCATCTGCCTTCAGCGCTCGCAAACGCCAAACCAAAATCAACAACCTCAGAGAGTGAGTAACTGCCTGCGCTGGAAGCAAACGACAAATCTCTGAGGTCGCGCGCGCGCGTCTACGACTGCAGGAAGGCGCCAACAGATGGCGCAGCCTCCTCTAAAGCGCGGAACGAGACCGGTAGCTGAGCGCGCGCATACGAGAGTGGTGAGAGCGGACGCAAAAGCTAAGCCGGATGACTGATGATTCGCTTTCAGCGTGGGAACGACTGTCCAGTCCTCCATTCATAAGTCCTCATTAAAAATAACTTTTTTGTTTGTTTAGCGCGATATACTTAACTGACTTGAATGTAAACTGCAATTTTAGAGAATGGATTGTTCCGAAATTAGAGAATATGCGAACATACACGAGTACCAGTGTGGTACAGCGTTACACAGTTGCACGGTGTACTTGTGTGGAAACGTACGTTACAAATCGAAAAAAAAAAACTGTTATTCCTCAAGTCCCATCGAAGACTTCATTTCCTTCTCAGACAAGCACACAGATTACTTCATTAGCAACTCATTAGGCAAATTTTAGAGCACTATGTTTCATTCAAATGAAAAAGCAAGATTCAAGTGACCGACGCGATCGTTTCGATTTCATCTCTAAATAACGTGCAGTAAGAAGTAAAGAGAAAAAAGAGAGAGTTTTTACTGATTAGAGCTGGATTGTTGTATAGTACGCAGAGCGTTTTTTTTTTTTTGTATTTCGAGCTTCTATTCATTTATTCATGGTATATGAAGCATTTACAAACGTTTTGCACTTAAAACTGCGCAATCAGGGTTCGTTTTAGGGCCGATGTAACGGGGTCTTTTTATTTTACTTTTTTTTTGGTCTCCATTATAACATTTGCACTCACAGAGAAAGCGCTAGCATCAAAGAAGTTGGAGCGCAGTAGGTGCGAACTTGGAACGAAAGTGTACTACGTCACACTTGGTTGCACAACTTATACTACAATCGCCGCAAGATGGCAAGTTGGCCCAGTTGGATTACGTTCATATTTGAAAATTTCGTTGAAGCGCACTAAAAAAACAGACGGACAGAAGTGGCAGAAAAGGCAAGCGCTGTCCTTGTCAGCATCTTCTGTCCGTCTGTTTTTTTTTAATGCGCTTCAACGAAATTTTCAATTATACTACTATCCCTGCAATCGTTTCACATGCATCGCGAGACCGAATTTCGAATGGCACCCCACTTCTCATCACGGTCATTTTTGCCTTTCAAAACAACTGCCCCGAAGAGGAGGCGCAAAATAACTTTAATAGTACATATACATCGATATAAATAAGCGTATATCTTGGTCTATATATATATATATATATATATATATATATATATATATATATATATATATATATAAATATATAGTGTTTAGTTCATATGTGACATAAGCTTCCCAATTTGTATTAAATATTTCATTGTAACTTTTTATATCATGCTCTGTATAATGCTTCCGTTATTTTGGAGTAGCAAGTGATGTGTTACTGTAGTTTCTTCCATGACTGAATGAACTGTTGCTGACTGTACGGTATCCGGGTCACCAGAAGATCTTTTCAACAGCTTTTTTTGCCAGGTAGAACCTCCCACTTATCGCGTTGCAAATAATGTTTTAAGAAAATGTTCCAGTTCCCCTTGGCAACATATTGTATTAATGCTGCAACGCAGCCCCCTTCTAATCTTGAAATACTGGTGGGCGACACATACGTAACATATGCCGCAAGCTTGACTGAATCCACCCACGCGCAATCATCGCTCAAAAAAGGGGGGAGGGGGGGAGAGCCGGAACGGCCCGAGCGACAACAGATGGTAAGCCACGCAAAGGCGAGTTAAGCTATGTTCACACTACGGTCGTAAGGCGCCGATTTTTCATAAGACGCGTAAGCGGAAGCACAACAAGCGTATGCGTCTAGTTCAGACTGTGAACGTAAAGGTACCAACGTTCGCAACGAACGCATAAATCGTGGGTGAGAGTGTTAAAGGCTAGGCAACTTTTACGACCGTTACGACCGTTACGACCGTTACGACACAGCCAATGACCGATCAGCTTTCGGTTTTCAACAACCGGTCACGAGACCTGACGGGACTTCCGTCCTCCCGGCTGCAGCAGCATCGCAGAGGCGATAACGGTAGCTGCCGGCACGGGAAGTGCTACTTCGCCATTCCGCGGTGACGATTGGGTTGGCTTTGTTTGCTCGCAACGTGCGTAAAAAGTTGTTCCGCGCTGCCTGCCGCACTGTCTTCATTTGGTGTGGTTTAGTCGTTGGACATTTCTGGGAAGTGAAAAGTGCCGTCTGGGAAATGAAAAGTGCCGTCTGCCGTGTATTCAATCGCCGTCTTCGGGCGATTGAATACAGGACTATAAGCTCATTTTGAGCGTGAATATCTTCCAACTCGGCCAGCGCTCGCGTGTTTATGGGAGCCATATTGGACCGCTAGTGACGTCGATTCTACAGCGACAAGTATGATTGGCCTATCGTAAAAATCGTAATGTACGTAGCTGTAAATGTGAACAAAGGTATCGGCATAACTGCGGTAACGCTTTTTATAGCCGTTGCGTTCGATACGCCGAACGAGCTGTTACGCACGTTACGACCGTAGTGTGAACATAGCTTCACTGTGCGTTGTACCCGAAGGAAGTCATATGGGAGCCCACTACAGTCACTCAGGAGTGAGTGCGACAAAGCATTACAGTGCATCAAAATAACCGCCTCGTTGAGCCGGAGGAGGCTTCCAGCCAACACACCCTTCGACGAGGCTATTTGCCCAAACCAAAACACCCATACCATAGGTATTTCGGAACACCAAAACACCCACGACATGGGTCTTATGGTTTGTCAAAACACCCTTATCGTAGGAGATGTCTTCGGACATCTTCCACGTGGTGTGGGCATGCCAGTCGGCCCCTCGCCTCACCCCAAAACGGAACCCCACCCGGGAGAACTGGGAGGCGGCCCTGCTCAGCTGCTCCGATTTGGCGAGTCAGAAGGCCCTGGTCAACCGAGCCCGAGTCGCTTTGGACGCTAATGGTATTCTGTAATGAGGAACCCACCTAGTGTTTGTGAGGGGTGGCTCAAATCTAGCCAGCTCCCACGTACTTCCTGTACGTGGGAGCTGTACTTCCTGTACTGTACTGTATATAGATATAATAGTTTTTTTTTCTTTCTTCTTTCGTAGGGTGTTAGTTATGGACACGGCAAAGCACCCTTAACAGAGCAAACCGATTTGCGCTGCACTATACGTTTTCGAGAAATAAACCGCACTATTGAGACAAGCGGAGGCACACTCTCCACCAAATGACTTTACACAACGCAAAATACAAGCCCCAACTACACCTAAATGCCAAGTGCGCGGTTCAATACCGACTCTGTCGCAGACATACCGGCCCTGGCCTTAGAGTCAATACAGCACACCGTCACTAACCCTGCTCTAACAAACTTACATAAGAAGCCCAGGTTGCGAGCCTGTGCAACGCGACCTCCTCGTGGGGTAACTCTCCTTAACCGTATGCTAACCATGTCGGTGAAACCAACATGGTTAACATATCAGTAAAACCTCACGCCAATCACAGTAGTCTAGTGGTCATGGTGCTCGACCACTAACCCACAGGTTGTGGGATCGAATCCCAACCGCAGCGGCCAAATTTCCGATGTAGGCGAAAATGAATTTGAGGCCTGTCTATAAAGAACATCAGCTGGTAAAAATTTCCACAGCACCTCCCTTAGGGCGTCTCTCAGAATCATATCGTGGTCTTGGAACATTGCATCTGCTGTCCTGGGCATAAATACTACTTTTTTTATCGTGGTGTTGTTCCTCAACAATGTTGTGATGGTACCGATTATGGTGAATTGAAATCAAACGTGAAATCAAATCAAGCATTACATACACTTATCAAGGTAGACATCGAGAATGAAAACAGAAAGCACGAGCTGGGATATGTACTGAGTAATCATAATCATACAGTGGCTTTGAGACGTAAACCCCAAACAAATACTATTACTAAATATAACGACTGCAGTGGCGATTTCAGGCTCACCTAGGCAACTAACAACCACACACACATTACAGCTGTCGTAGTAGAACAAAGAAGTGACTGAACCTAGTCGCCCATACAATGTCATTTACTCGTCCGGTTTTCAATGCTATCGCCTGCCTGATGCGCGCGCACCTGTGGCGCTCCAATTTCGAGAGCGTCGAGCGGGCATTCTCTCCGTATCACTCTGTCCCTCACCCACTTTTTTTTTATTCACCTGTTTTTTTTTTCGGCGGCGTATCCATCGAACACCGGCGACCTCGAGCTACACCGACGCCGTCCCATTTCTGACGCGGCGATCGCACAGACACACCCGACACAGGAGAGGGCAAGATGGGGAGATGAAACGCCACCGGAGAGAAAAAAAATATAAAGAAAGCACAGAAAAGAAATAAAAGAGGGAGGCGGTATCGAGCTCAATGAAAAATAGAATAGTGAGGGGGACGGCGTTCCACAACGTACACGTCGACGGTGGCGATCGCAGTGGTGCGGGGTGATCCAGTTTCGACGACGGACGCCATGGCCCCGCCGCGGTGGTCTAAAGGCTACAGGTGCTCGCCTGCTGGCCTGCAGGTCGCGGGATCGAATCCCGGCTGCGGCGGCTGCATTTCCGATGGAGGCGGAAATGTTGTAGGCCCGTGTGCTCAGATTTGGGTGCACGTTAAAGAACCCCAGGTGGTCGAAATTTCCGAAGCCCTCCACTACAGCGTCTCTCGTAACCATATTTATTTATTTTTTTATTTATTTATACCCTCAAGGCCTACAGGCATTTCAGAGGGGAGTGGGTTACAAGGTTATACAAAAAACTAAAAAGCAGCAACAAAAGTAGTAAGCAGATAAGTACAAACATACATGGGCCCTAATCATACAATGTTAGCTAGTGCTGCACGAAACTGATGGTTGTCTTCGATTGCGGCGGTCAGTCCGGGAAGGCGGTTCCAATCTTGTGACGTCCGAGGAATAAATGACTGAAAGAAGGCATTGGTGTTGCATGATATTGTTCCTACTTTGTGTCGGTGATCCATACGAGAAGAAATATATGAAGGAGGAGTAATTAACTCACTGAATAGGGGCGAATTATGGTAGTAAATTTTGTGAAAGAGACAGAGGCGAGAGTGTTTGCGGTGCGAAGTTAGAGTGGGTAATTGAAGCAAGTTTTTCATGGACGTGACACTTGCCGCACGGGTGGTGATTTTGTGACGTTAAACCCCACAAATCAATCAAATCAACGCCGGGCGCCATGAAGCATGGGTTGTCCCACAGCAATGGTACGTCGGTGACCGGCGAGCAAACCGCAGGCACAACTAACGACACAGAAAGGGCGGTCCCAGGGTTACCTTACCAAGAGAAGAGAAGGGAGGAGGGGGCATTATGTTAGCTGCTGATGAGCAGAGAAGGGCAGCAGCTGGACGTTTTCGGAGGAGAAGGAGGGGAGGGGGGGGGATAACTGTAGCCACTTTTGCGACGCGTCGTCAAAGACGGTGCTCGCACTGGCAATTTCACCGCGATAAACAAACTCCCTCGCGATGAATAAGAGTATTTTACTGCAGCCGCCCTTCGATAGAGAATGTATGAGCTTCCGGTGACGTCACAGCTAGTGGAGAGCGAACACTGGCGGCGCATGCACATCGTGGTTGTAACATGAGGATGGGCGGAGGGGTTGGGTGAGCATTGAAGATGTTTCATTTTGCATGTGTTTCATTTTGCATGTGAAGATGTTTCATTTTGCAAAACATACAAAACAGGTGATGACCCCCCACCGACGAAGAAAAAAAGAAATGACGCAACGTTGCACTCGTTCCTCCAAGTGTCCCGCACTCCACGGCCAAACAAGACTGCCCTCTCTATACGAGCGGTGAACAGTCCGATCAAGAAGGAGCGACTGATAGTAAGCGGCCGTCGCAGTATTCCGGTTTCAAAAAGAAAAGAAAGAAAGAAAGAAAGAAAGAAAGAAAGAAAGAAAGAAAGAAAGAAAGAAAGAAAGAAAGAAAGAAAGAAAGGAAGAAAGAAAGATCAGGCAATCGCGCTAATAACGAGGAAAGCCAGTGCTCCTGTTGCGCTCGCGCAGAGGCGAGGGAAAGAATTAATGGAGCGGCGCCACAATTAGCGCTTTCGCACAGCAATTAGCAAGAGCCTGCACAGTACCAAAGCTGCCACCTGGCATCTGCGGCCTTATTTGTCAAACTCGAGATTCGCTAATCACATTCGATGGATACGTTCAATAGCAAACCTATCCATCGTGTGCGTAATTATAGCGCGTCATCTAATGAATTGCGTATTCATCAAGTGACTTCTTTCCCCTTATAAGCGAAGCTATGCTCCTCCTAGAGCAGGAACAAACTTCCGTCCCTCTCTCTCTCTCTTGTACCTCTCAGTTCTTTACTTTGCTGGAGCTGCCTCCTGCCGAGTACAAACAAGTTTAAGACTACCGCACGTGTACACGGTATCGGTCATGTGCCACTGCACATGCGTGGGTCATATGACGTACATGCGTACATGCCATGACCACTCGAAATTTTCTGTTCTCTCATAAGCCGTACTGGCGTTGTTAGCGCGCGCACAAGACGCCGTGGGTCAACGTGTCGGCGCGAACGCATACGGGCGCGACCGACGGACAAATTGTTCCCACCTCGACGCGTACTGCGCCGCAAGCGTCGGCCTTGGTCTATAAGCGGCGCCGCGCGACACGAAAGTGTTTCCTCACGGTAATCTCGGCATCGGGTTCGACTCCCACTCGCTGCACGATAGCCGTCTGCCTATAGCTTTTTCTTTCGTTCCACATGGCCCACGTTTCTCAAAGAAATTTGCATCTTAAAATAGGAGCAACCCGAACGCAATGGTGCTCGCGGCACTGAATGGCTGGACATATAAGCGCAAGAACAGGAACAACACAAGAGAACTTGTAATCAAATTCAGGCCTTTTGCGCTCCTAAGCCACAACATCACTGAGCTCATGACGTCACTATGTGACGACACGTTATGTGGCGTCCCGGTGCCATCACAAATTAAGCGGTGTGCGACATGATGACGTCAAACATGCGATTGCTTTCCACCACTCTTGTTCATGCCTACGCCACGGGACGCCGTATGAAGAAATTTCACTAATGCATAATAAACAATGTGCTTTTATGTGAAGTGGTGTTTCTGCTTCTCCACAGAATACGAATTTTATTCACATCGGTGAATTTTCGAGTTTGATGCGGCATCCATAAAGATTTCGCCTTGAAGACTTTAAGACCGACAGGTAATATGTCAAGAAAGGTACCTGCAAATCAAGCCTTCAAAATACGTCTGGAAAGCAGGTGGTGAATGAGAGCGCAGCGACCAGAATATATACTGACAGCTTGCACGTGACCTCGTGGGCGCACCGCATGGCTCCAACATGGCGGCTTAGATGGCGTCAAGGAAGTATATTCCCGCACTGATTGCCTCAGTGCGGGACGTCGCCAGAACGTTATTGGGCCTGTGTGCGTGATTAACATAAAAACCTCAAGGCGGTGTACTAATTACACTAACTTGACATCACCAAGTTCACGTCCCATCAAGCTGGTGCTCCGACGTAAAATGATAGGCAGAATTTTTTTTTCGGAGGGACGGGGAGGACAACATCTTGAATTCGTCAATTTTCGCTCTTATTTTTGTATGCCATGGCGAAAAAATGTTTTGTTTTTTTTTTTCTTTTTTTTGGGGGGGGGGGGGGGTCAGGCTCGGTGTGCCACCGCCTGGCTACCCCACTGCTCCAACGTGGCTGTTTCAGTGACGCCAATGCAAGCCAGTGCCTCTTTTGCAAAGTAAGCGTCTCTAACACCTACTATGCACCAAGAATTCCTTGAAGAAATTAAAAAAAAAAGACCGCGTCGTCTATAAAGCACCCTACTTTATATGTGTACTTCACTGCCGTTACTACAATGTCGAACTTCTCCTGGACTACCGGAGATCAGCCCCATGCGTATAGGTTCAATGTGTATTTCGACAGTAATAAAACAAGTATGAAAAAAAATATCAGTATGCAGAAACTTCAGGTATAATGAATACTTTTTATGTCACAAGAAAAATTTACCCAGAAAAAATTCATTATTTGCCCACCCCGTTCCCGCTCATGAGGAATAAACAAATGAATAAAAGCTTGAGTACTGGAGTGAACATGCATGGCTAAAAAAAAAAACGAGGTACGAAAAATTAAGTCCGACCTTACTGTCATTGCAATGTGAAAAATCTAAATGTAAGTTTAATTTACATTACATCTGACATTTAATGAATCAATCAATCGATAGATAGATAGATAGATAGATAGATAGATAGATAGATAGATAGATAGATAGATAGATAGATAGATAGATAGATAGATAGATAGATAGATAGATATTTCGAACTTTCCAATTTTAGCGGGAAAAATTGGTCTCCATTCATAGCTGTACCTGTTCCTAACGAGTTCACAAACCGCACTGACGATATCCCGTCTATTGGCACATCGACAAAACAAGCACTAGCGTAACACATCCACTTCTTTGTTTGTTTTTTTCGTATTTATGTGCTACCATGACGCAGGTCGCAGCAAAGGACGCAGACGCACGCATCAGAACAACGGCGTCATCACTCCGAGCAACGACTGGAACAATGACCACGCCAAGCGCTCTCGCTTGGTCCGATTCCAAGGGCAACAACGAGCCCGGGTTCCTCCTCCCAGAGGTCACGCAATGAGCGCGGACATGTCGGACGGAAGGAGCACCACGCGTGTGCTGTGAACGGCGATTCGACCTGAGGACGATTCCCACGGTGCTTCAGCTGGAACAGTTCCAAACTCGGATTGGCGTAGCGATCGGCCGAGGGGAACACATATGGACGTGAGCCTCAGTGCGAAGCGGTAATGCGGAAGGTCAATATATATATATATATATATATATATATATATATATATATATATATATATATATATATATATATATATATATATATATACCATGTCTACGCACTTTTGTATCGAACATCTATCCCTGCAGTCCAAACTCCACAATATAAAATAATATTATTAATAATATTTTATACCCTTGGTACGATCTATTCCAACAACAATAATCACAATAAATCATGGGTACACTTGTTTTCCCTACTCAGCCTTGTACTCCCTACTTTCTGCACGTACAGATAAGGCGATATCGGGATAAGCCAATTGCTGATATCCCATATCAGCATGTGACCCTTATGACCTAAAAACTCTGGAGTCACACTGCTAAAAATGAAATACTGAAAAAAACGCAGATAGATAAGGGTCACTGTTTACTGCTGAGGACTAAGCTGAACCACAAACGGTTTATTTTGTTCCAGTTCGCACTACAGCGAAAATTGATCCGCTGACTGAATACCATACTCGCCAAAACTATTGGACGTTAAGTGGGTGACATCCCTGCTTCACACCCTTATCGACATCAAATTCAGTGGATTGGTCAAGAATAAGCGCCACGATCGTTTCCAAAGACCACGTGAACGTAAAAAGTATGAGTAGAAAAAAAAAACGTTTTCCGTACGTCTGTCCGTAAACATTTACAGCAGACTTGCCGTAAAACATTTCCGTTATGCTCGCCAGTTTATATTACTTACAAATCCATAGGTAAAAAATCCCTTAAACTTGCTTGTACAGCGTTTCTTAAAGCCTACGCGTAAATATTTTTCGACGTGCCCGTAAAATACTTCCGTAAAGCTTTCTGGCGACCAACTTTGTCGCGGCTGAACATAGGAACGGGCACTTGCGAAATATTGCGTAAAGAAGAGGCTAGGAAAAAAGAAACGAACGAAATAACGAAATGAAAGAGAGAGAGAGAAATGCACGTCGTGAGGCGTTCTTCGCGGTCAACCTGCCGAACGACGTGCTACAGCGCGCGTCGCCCCCTGCTGCATACACTGGCCGTGACCTGGCCCACATTTCAGCCACTATACTTTTCTTCCCCGGCACTCTCCCTTCGAGTACTCTCGAGAATTTCACCGCTCCAAGAAAGTGGCGCATTTTTGTTGGTGTCGTTGCTGCAACTTTTCGTTCCATGAGCTATTTTACGGATGCGTTAGAGCGCCGCCATATAGGGCTGTTAACCCTTGTATAACGTGTCATGTGAGACGCCCGCGCATGAAATGGGTTGTGCGTGCAATGTTTCGTAGCCTTATTGATTTGTATCGCAATATAAACAAGCACAAGAAAACATTGGCTTAACAGCCCAAGATGGCGGCGCTCACACCTCTATCGGAAAATAGTCTATACATACAGCGATAATACACAATATGCGCCGATGTCGATTAGAGTGCGTTTCATAAGTAGATGTTCGACACACACACGCAAGGCTACGTTTCCTTCACGTACATTCATCAGTTCAGCAGTGTAACAATGTGGCAAATGCCTCGCCACAGTGGTCTAGTGGCTAAGGTACTCGGCTGCTGACCCGCAGGTCGCGGGATCGAATCCCGGCGGCGGCTGCTGCATTTCCGATGGAAGCGGAAATGTCGTAGGCCCGTGTGCTCAGATTTGGGTGCACGTTAAAGATCCCCAGGTGGTCGAAATTTCCGGAGCCCTCCACTACGGCGTCTCTCATAATCGTATTGACACAATGTGACTTCAAATTACGCGCGCTAGCGGATACTTGTGCCCTCTAGATGGTTTGCGACGCACGAGCCTGCGGAACCCAGCTGCGCGCGAACCGTGTTGGAAAAAAGAACGTAGAAGAAGAGGCAGAAGTGAATCCTCGAGACAATCTAACTGTGTTGTTATTCTCGGGCACAAGTTCGCCCTGCCTACGTTAGCCTATTAAAAGAGTTCATTGAAGAGTGCGTTACATTATGGTGGTTTTGGGACGTTAAACCCCATATATCAATCAATCAATCAATGTGGCAGATAGGGCTAGCCGGTGTTCGAGCGAAAAATTAGTCAGGGGCGAAGCATGTATACAGACGTTTCTGCTCCACTAAAGTCATCGTATATTTGTTGGGCTATCTGTAATTGGCTTCTTCATCTTTAGCGGATCTGCGGCGAATAGTGGGGTTCATCCATTGTGAGGCATACCCGTTTTAGAGCGGAAGCTGTTACGAGACCACAACAAGGGTCGCCTGCGCCGTATGTTGCCCGCCACCACCGTAACCACTATCGCACGAAAAAAGAAAAAAAATAATTTATTAGAAAACACCCATGATACAGTGGGATTTGAGCCCCGGCCCATGAGTGCCAGCCCAGTATTCTAGCATTGAGCCATCTCGATTCCCCCCCCCCCTTTTTTTTTGCTCCACCTCGATGCTTGAAGCTTCGATGAAAACTGACCCTATAGGCAGGCTTCTTGTCAGGAAAGGATTCTCGTTAATATGAGCAATAGAGCATTTTAGAATAGCAAAGGAACATTGAAGAGTCATACAATGCGAACAGGGTAACGAGTTGGTCGCTGAATGCACCAGACCATTGAAAAAAGCCCGAGCCATAATCCTTCCTTTTCAACCACAGCATAAAAAAAATTGACGCAATTCAGTTGCACATGTGTAGCGGGCACCACGCTTCTGCGAAGAATGACAAAGAATGCCATGTTGAATGCTTCCGAACTACTACTACACAAAAGTTACGATTATTTATGACGTAGCGGGTACCCTGCAAATGTTCTTGTAGCAGTTCACGAGTACATTTTAATAAAGACTCTAGAAAGGACGCTCTTCCAGCTTTCGCTGTGACTGTGCTGCGCGTTCCACGCAGCACTGGCGTGTTTTTTTTTTTTTTTAATGATGGATTGTGACTACTTGGCACAAGGTGAAGACAGCAGACGCCGAAAACCCAAGCACCTAATAATAACCGATCCACCAAAGCCTTCGCATTCGCACGACAGTTTCGTTACGAACAATCAAAAGACGATATACGAAAGCGTGAAAAGAATCGTGCAACTTAGCGCGGTGACTATAGCTAGGCTAACCTTGCTTTAGTATTCGAATAGAATACGCATATTGCCTAATCTCAGACAGAGAGAGAGAGAGACGGGAAAGAGGGTTATACCTCCTTTGAATGATGACGTACTTTACGCTATTCAAGAGGAAGCAAAAACACTCACTACGGATTCATGAGTCACGAAATGACACAAGCCGTAGGGAACCTGAGTGTCTGGTATCCCTGTTAAAATCAACCACTCAATTAATAAATCGGTTTTTATTGTATACAACACGTTAATTGCAATGCATAAGATATACGAACGATGGTCCCAAAGTACAAGAATACAAGCAACCCGTTGACATATTCCAGGTATAGTGTCAATGGGACCGCATACCTCTGCGCCCAGCTGTCCTAAGTGTTATCAACGGTGCCCGCCAGCACGCGCCCCATAGATCAGCAGCAAGCGCGTCGACCTCGGGTCTCAGTGACGGGTCAACAGGTGGCCTGCACCGAGCACGTTCTGCACGAGCGGCCGACACAGCGCGCAAAGGCATAACGGCCTGAGCTTGCGAGCATGCGCAGACCCTCTCCCTTCGTCACGTGCCAGGCGGGAAAACACGCGAGTGCGCGAAAATTCAAGCAGGAAAGAGGATCTCGACCAGGCGAAACTGCAGCGCACGCGGAAAAACAACGCGACAACAGCTGTACCACACACGGGGCCGCCCTCGGCAGCTGCTGAAACTAACAAAGGAAGAGGCAAGCTTGCAACACAGTCACTGCTTCGGGTGTTGCACTATAAATTTTTCTTTTCATTGGAACGATCCTGGGATTTTGCAGCTTTTACTGCGGGCCCCTGTCATCAGGTACACAATGATGATGAAATAACGTATAATAATAATAATAATAATAATAATAATAATAATAATAATAATAATAATAATAATAATAATAATAATAATATTATTATTATTATTATTATTATTATTATTATTATTATTATGTGAACGAAAAAGCTTGATGCGTTTTTCGTACATCTCTCGTACGAATTGCGCCCGCATATCGGTAAAGCAATGGCGGTCAAGGTGCTCGGCTACTGACACGAAGGTCGCGGGTTCGACTCCGCCGGCGGCGGTCGCATTCATAGACGGAAACGAAATGATAGAGGCCCGTGTACTGGGCCGTGTTAGTCCGCGTCAAAGAATGACAGATGTTCCAAAGTTCCGGTGCCCTCCCCAACGGCATGCTTCATGATGCTATCATTTTTGCTAGTAAAACCCAGGATTCACACAAATTACCAGGAATAATTTGATCTGTCCTGTTAGACGTAGCGTTGTAGTGATGCAGGGGTATACCAGAAGGTATGTATTGTTTCTGCGTATTCTTATAATCACATGTCTATCATGGCAATGCATACACAATATATACACATCTTCTCAAAGTTATCAAATGTTCGAGGAAACATTTCATCTTGGCGATAGTTATGTGCGGTAGTTTGCACGGGCTACGAAGCTTTACATCAACAAAGTTTTCCCCTTCAGCAGCTATAATCTGTTTACTTAAAACGATTCATATAAAAAAAAACACTTATACGACGACTGAAGCTCCGAAAAAACGGCAATCATGCAAAAATTGCAGCGTGATTTAACACACACACACACACACACACACACACAAACACACGCACACGCACACACACACACAAAACTCCCTTCACGGTGATTTTAGACATACCAAGCCTCGGCTGCTGACCAGCAGGTCGCGGGATCGAATACAGGCTGCGGCGGCTGCATTTTCGATGAAGGCGGAAATACTGCAGGCCCTGTGTGCTCAGATTTGGGTGTACGTTAATAAAGAACCCCAGGTGGTCGAAATTTCCGGATCCCTCCACTACGGCGTCTCTCATAATCATATGGTGGTTTCGGGACGTTAAACCCCACATATCAATCAATCAATTAGACATGCCAAGCACATACGGCCACATGACGAAACTCAAAAGTTCTGCGCGAGAGCATGGTTATATGACAATAACGTTGCCAAGCACTGTCGAGGGGGCGGTGGGGGTGAGGCAACACCCTTCCCCCTTTCCTTGAGCGTACGCCTATGCCACTTCCCTTCGGCTGAAGTAAACTATTTAAACGCTGTCAAGATGCCGGATGCAACGCCTCCAGTAGACACCTTTCAAGAGGTCCTTCAAAGACACATCGCAGTAAAATTTACAGCAAAAAATTTTCCAGCACACCTAGAAATTTATTCTAAATTTATTCTAACCTAGAAGTTATTCTATAACTTTGTGCGCAGAACGTTTCTGAAAAGAAGTCCGACAGTAGAGAGGACACTGTTTTATCTAGCATCTTTTGCGAAACGTTCAGTGGATGAAGATATATATATATTTTTTTAGAATGCAATACCGATCAGATCAAGTAGCCATCCTTTGCCCCGCCGCGGTGGTCTAGTGGCTAATGTACTCGGCTACTGACCCGCAGGTCGCGGGTTCAAATCCCGGCTGCGGCGGCTGTATTTCCGATGGAGGCGGAAATGTTGTAGGCCCGTGTGGTCAGATTTGGGCGCACGTTAAAGAACCCCAGGTGGTCGAAATTTCCGGAGCCCTCCACTACGGCGTCTCTCATAATCATATCGTGGTTTTGGGACGTTAAGCACCACGAATCGATCAAACATCAACGAGGCATGCGTAGTCATGTTCAAGTGGCATATATCTGTGCTATTTGCAACAACGTGTTTATTGCGTGCACTTTTTCTTTTACAACTGATAATGTTAAAGGACTACGCATTTATACGCGCATATATATTAAGAAAAAAATGAAATGCTGCTGACCGCAGCTGTTGGCCCCTGAGCGACGGGGGCGCGCAGGCAGTATAACCAAGCACACGACGCGGACACACCTCCAAGGTGTACGCTTTCGCACCGATCTGTCATCGGCTCAAGATGCCTCAACTTTAACAAGGCTGCGCCACTTAACAAAAAAAAAAGGTAGGGGGGGGGGGGGGGAGTGCACGCTCTACAAAGGAAGCATTCGTTCCGCTTCAACTATATAATCTCCCACATTTTATTATTATTATTATTCAGGTCCCGTAAAAGAAGACTTAAGAGTTTACCGGCTCTGTAGCACGTTGGTGGTAACCGGGAAAACAAACAAGAGGCGCAGGTGCTGAACAAGAAGCAGCAAAAGTGTCACGCCAGCGGGCTCCTCCTCTCTCCGCCAGAGTATAAATGTAAGGGGGGGGGGGGGAGCAGTGGCGCGTGCGTTGTTTCCTACACGGGCGTCGTGGCGTGACCAGGGCGGTCACAAGGTCTCCCTCTATCTACTACTTACTACGCGGTCGCCGCCGCTGCTGCGTATGCGCCCCGGGCAACGCGTACACTAGCGTCGTCAACGTCGGCCTTCCCTCTTCTCCGGCGAGCCGGAGAAAGACGCCGGCGGCCGCTGCTAGAACGCAGAGGCAGTGAGGCGGCGAAAGCCGTCAAGGCGGCACGGTGTACACGACTCGGTCGTCAACTTTCACCAAGGTGTGCCCCAGCGGACAGGCTGCGCTTACCGTTCCCGGAAATACATGCGCTATAGTCTATATTCGCACCTCTGTCGCCAAGCTACAGACTCACACCCCTCCATCTCGTCTCAATGTATCGCAACCCTCTTGCCTCGCCTCAGCTTGCACCTTACTGCGTTCAGTGGCCCCGATTGAGCAATCGATGACTGCCGACGGGGCACTGCCAGAGTCGTGGACCACCACCGAATTTCGTTTCAGCGCAACAGGGTAGTGCTATGCACAGTGGGAACGGGCAGTGCCAGGACGCTACGTATCCCTATGAGGTGAGAGCGTGGATACGCTCCGAATATCTGAAGACGCAGCGAAGGGCCATCCAGCGGCTTGAGGAGGCTTTGGCGAAGCAACGGAGAGAAGAACGGGAACCGGCGCATTCAGCATGGTATGGCCGATGGCGGAAAAGGAGCCGACGACCCGTCTAACGGGCGCGGAGGCACCCGAGTAACTGTCGCCTAGTCGGAGCACAACACCCTCGAGGTCTAGGCTCTGAGATTATCGGACTGTAATAGCCGTAATCTTAAGATAGGGAACATCCGCGCCCTGCGAGGCCTGGGACTTTCTACACGCCGGATGTATAAATAAATGTCTCTCTCTCTCTCTCTCTCGTGCGAGAGCCTTCGCCCATTCTCCTAACTCTATTACAATAAAGTTTTTCTCCTCTTCTTCCTCCTCCTCGGGGTCATGCCATGTGACCTCAGCAGAAGCGTCATGCGCGACGCCTCTGGAAACGCGGCAAGCCGCTATCGACTCTGTCTCTTGCACCAGTGACGCAAACAATAGTGATGCTGCTTGAGCCACCAAACCACGCTCCCATAGCGTCACTGGTGTTCCTGTGCAGGCTGTTGACACGCAACTGAAGTTTGTTTGCATCATTTGCGTTATTTTCAGTTGGAACGCGTAACCACCTCGTGAACGCATTTACAAACATTTAAAGAGGAAGCACTATGCAAATGAGAGAGAGAGAAAGAGAGAGAGAGAGCTCCGCTAACGTGAAACATGGGAAGCGGTGACGCATGCAGGAAAAAAGCTGGTGTTTCCCTCAGCAAACAATTTACTCCTTAAACTGCTTCACTCCACACTGGTCCAATAACGCACCTCCACTTTGCAGATGTGTTTCAAGCAGTGGTCCCTCGGATAGATGACTTGAACGTGGATGCATGCACATTTGTGCGTCTTGTTTTAGATAAGACACTTGAACGCCTTGGTAAACTTCGTCGGGGATTCCGACAGCGCTACTCAGCCGAACAACGTTTTAGGCAGTATACCACGAACATTTAACTCATATATTACGAACTGGCTATAGCGTGTAAGTAGAATTTAACCAATTTTCGTGGCCCATACCCGAGCACGATGGAGCGTGACCATGACTTCACACGCCAATTCATGGTTTGATAGATATGCGAGGTTTAAGGTCCCAAAACCACCATATAAGAAACGCCGTAGTTGAGGGCTCCAGAGATTTCGACCACCTGGGGGTTCTTTAACGCGCACACAGATCTGAGCACACGGGCCCACAGCATTTTCGCCTCCATCGAAAATGCAGCCGCCGCAGCCGGGATTCGAACCCGCGACCTGCGGGTCAGCAGCCTAGTACCTTAGCCACTATAGACCACCGCGGCGGGGCGATCTGACACACCATGTTCACTTGTTGTTCGCTTTCGCGCTCTCAAGAAATCTTCATTGATAAGTTCTACGCAAATTCTGCATACACACCATACTCTTTAGCGAAATGGCGACAACTGGACATTGATGCCCCGCCGCGGTGGTCTAGTGGCTAAGGTACTCGGCTGCTGACCCGCAGGTCGCGGGTTCGAATCCCGGCTGCGGCGGCTGCATTTCCGATGGAGGCGGAAATGTTGTAGGCCCGTGTGCTCAGATTTGGGTGCACGTTAAAAAACCCCAGGTGGTCTAAATTTCCGGAGCCCTCCACTACGGCGTCTTTCATAATCATATAGTGGTTTTGGGACGTTAAACCCCACATATCAATCAATCAATAACAATGAATGACAACTGGACATTGAGGCAGTGACGCGCAATCACTGCGGGCTGCGCTGCCGCGCGGACATTCACCACCTATACTGTAGCAGTGTTTCGCATTTGATAATTAAAAGTCAAATGGCCATACAAGCTTTGCAGTCCACGAATTATCGCGAAACGCACCTTACGGACCCGGACACGCCGTTATTATTTGCGCAATATGGAAGTCAGAGCGGCCAGATTGGAGTGGTTTAGGGGGTTCGACAAACAACAGTATGCTGACCGCATACCACCTCAGTACTAGTGATGGCGAATACGGAAGTGCAAAACCTACGACGCCGTGAACGATTTGTGTAGTTCGAAAGTCCCGCTTATCCCCACAGAGGTCCTACGCCTACCCCCCCCCCCCCCCCTTTTTTTTCGATACAGGACATTTCATCCATCCATACAATGCGGTGCAGAAGATATGGCTTCAAGGTTACACCAAGTGATTTAAAGCCTTCAAATAACGCACTTTAGCTTGTATACAGAAAATGTGCGGACTACCACCCCTGAATCGTTGGAACTTGGCCACGCGCCTCTATTCGCGATTTTCCTGCGCCGATAAAATTGCGCGCACCCGCTTCCACCCTTCATCTTCTTTACTGACAAAACACAGATACCCCATTCCCGTACACCCTATTCAAATTAAATTCGCGGGTTCTGCTTGCCAAGATCCCCATGTTATTGTGAGGCAAACCGTAGATGAAAACGCCACCGGTCAAATTTCGACCTACCGAGGTCAATTAACAAAATGTGAGAGCATGGGCGTATTTTGCATTTCGACAAAGGAAGTGAGAAAAGGACATTGAGATATGTCGCGACCTGGACCCCTGAAGTATAGCCGGTATAAAAAGTGGAAGAGGGTTGAAGAAGGCCAAAAGAGAGGAAAGAAAGAAAAGGAAAGGAAAAGAAGGGAAAATTAATAGTGGATAGAAATAATCAAGAAAAAGAAATATGAAACAAAAATGAAGGTAAGGAGAAAAAAGGGAAATTGACTATTATCTGCGAAACCACGTCTCTTGACACAACCAAAACGTGACCAATGTATTTGAAGCTGGACTTCGCGTACTTAATTAATCACCAGGCGTAACATAGACGTCGCGTAATGCAATATAAAATTATTGCGCGGTCCTGTAGTGACCAACGTGATAGATGCGATCCCTTCAGCATTATATAAGGTAGTGAGGAATGCAAAAAACATTTGTGTGCCTGAATTGTGGTGCACAATGAGAAACCCCGGGAGATCTAAATCGATTCGAGTTCCTCCACTACAGAGCGGTCGGTCGCACGTCGATACAATATCAGTGGCGCCAGGCGAACGGGTAAATACGGAAAATCGCTTCGTACGAGGCAGGCGCTTGCTGTTTGTTTTGCGCCTTCCTACCGACGCGTGTCGCAAGCTGGCACGTGATGCCCTTAGGCCAGCTCGCGTGCGACAATGAATGCAGCGCAAGCTGCGCGCATCGGCAGACACTGCGCTCTCCGTAATCTTACGCACACATCGCAATTCCGAAACTCTGGCGATGAACCCCACTTAGCAGCCGTCATTTCCAGCTGCTTTTGGTCAACCCTTGTAAAGATCATAGGTCGGCAATAAAAGTGGAGCTTACTCATACTCACTCGTGAAACATTATTTTCCCATTTGGACTCGTTCGGACACGAAGTCACCAACATTTTCATCAAACAGGAGTCAATATATATATATATATATATATATATATATATATATATATATATATATATATATATATATATATATATATATATATATATTGCAGCTGAGAGCCATTACAATATCAAAACTCGTGTGACGCGCTGCCGTTGTTGTCCGCCGCCGCCACCGATGTCTGTAACCACAACGCACGAAATTAGAAATAAAAAACTAGCATTAACGGCATAGTGGGGCTCAAACTTCGGTCCGCTGTGTGCCAGCCCAGAATTCTACCACTGAGCCACGCCGGTGCTTGGGACTTGCTGGCAAACATGCCTTAGGCAGGCTTGGTATCGGCAAAGCAATCGCGTTAATAATACTTATAAAGCGTTTTAAAACAGCGAAAGAACAACCAGTCGTCGCACAGTGCGAATAGCGTAACGAGTGGCTCGTCCGATGCTCCAACCCGTTACAAAAGCTTGTTTTTTTTTTTGTTCGGCTATAAACTGTGGCGCACACCCACTTCAGGCATAACTCCTCATCTCCGCCAGCCACTGCATGAACAATTGGCACAAAATGTCTCGCAATAGTTTAGCGGATACCACGCTTCTCAGAAGAATGACGACGGCTACCATAGCAAAAACGGGCCCTACTACCCCAAAATTTTTATTATTAATGCCGATACCACGGCTACCCTATAGCGAATACGGGCCTACTACCCCAAAAAGTTTTTATTACGAATGCCGTAGTAGGTAATATTAAGCAAGTGTGCTTGCAGCAGTTACCCAAATGAGTGCTTAGAAAAGGCTCTGAAAGGCCGCTCTTCTAACTTTCGCTGTGATAGGCCTGTGACAACCGGGCTAGGACTCAATCTCACCGTAACATTACTCACTGCGACGTCTTGGAACCACGGTTACGGTATTCTGCTGCTGACCCGAAGGTCACGGGTTCGATTCCGGCCGCATTTCTATGGATGCTAAAATGTAAAGGCCCTTGTACTGTGCAATGGCAGTGCGCGTTAAAGAATACCAGGTGGTCGAAATTTTCTAAGCCCCTCTACTACAGCGTCTCTCGTAGTGATGTCGGGGTTCTGGAACGTATAAAAAGTCCACGAGTTATTTTCATCACTCAGACTCGGACTATCAGTTCGATCTGAGTCTGAGTAAGTCGGAGTTAATTTAAATCACGAACGAGTTGGCCGGCGTATGCCTGTAGTACACTGCTGTAATGAAACCTTTGATAAAGAAGCATTGAAATTTCGGACACAATAATTTACGTTTTTTTTTTTTTTGTCTACGTCCCATCTACGCACAGTTGCCCAGTCCCCATTCCAAACCATCTCCACTCGGAAATGCTGTAGGCCCGTGTGCTCAGCTTTGGGTGCACGTTAAAGAACCCCAGGTGGTCGAAATTACCGGGGTCCGCCACTATATAGGGCGTCGCTCATAATCATATGGAGGTTTTGGGACGTTAAACATCGCATATCAATCAAACCATCTCCGCTTGATGGATAGATTCCAACTAGGCCGAATCGCAGTTATGCTTCATCTCCGCTCCGCCCACCACCTTATCCAAGGAGAGCGGGACGCCCACTCCCCTGTTAACACTGAAATAAAGAAAGATAAGCAAAGCGACTTGCGTCATTCTTTTCTTACGAGCCGGACTACGCGTTTATCGGCAAGCAATGTATACTATACCTCCTGCATGCCACGCACGGAGACCGACTTTCGCACGTGAGCGACTGCAAGGCGATCACGCGCCGGTTACACAACACGCACAGACAGGCAAAAGCGAGAGATTGTCCGTATTTACCCATTAGCGTGCGTGCCACTGATATAGCAACAGCAGGGAGAGCACTTTTAAAGTACGCAGAAGAGCCGTCGAGAGGGCCGCCGCCACTCGAGGTGAACGCTCCGCGCTTGTTTGCACTCCGCGACGCTTTCTCTATCTCAGAAAAATGACGCCGCGGTCGCAGTCGGAAGGGGAAAAGAAAGCGGACATGCATGGAATGACCTAGCCTACAAATAAATGCATGCACGAGAACCACTGGGAGGTATAATTGATTTGTGGGGTTTAACGTCCCAAAACCCCCATTTGATTATGAGAGACGCCGTAGTGGAGGGCCCATTGGGAGGTATAGGAATGGACGACATCGGCGTATGCGACGCGCGAAAGCGAACTCCGAAGGTCGACACCGCGGTGTATTATTTTGCTTACGCAATGCTCAACACACAACAGTTCTGTAGCCGTTTCTTTTCGAGACTGAATTTTGTGGTTTGACGTGCCATATTCTATTGTTGCGCCCGACATAAACGACAGCTAACAGAGAGAGAGAGAGAGAGAGAGAGAGAGAGAGAGAGAGAGAGGAAAGGCAGGGAGGATAACCAAGCTTGGCTCGGTTGGCTACCCTACACTTGGGGTGGGGGAAAAGGAGAATATTAGAACGGAAAGAGCTAGAAAAGAAGAGTCCGTAGTGTAGTGGTTATAACAGACAAAAAAGCCAAGGAAAGTATAGGGGAGGTCATTTGTAGTGACTATTTTGCCTGGCTTTGTTATCTGTTAGCTGCCGTTTAATGTCGGGCGTAACACAGAAAAACGAACCTTCAATATTCGCCCTCTTTGGCTCATAATTTTTGGGGGGTTTCACAAGCTACGAGCGCGACATGGTTATGCTGCACGCCGTATAGTAAAGGTCTCCGGAAAGTTCGACCACTTGCGCGCCACTAATTTTAAGTACGCGGACCTCCACCATTTCGCTTTCGTCGAAATTCGACCACCATGACCGGGATCGAAACCGCGACCTCCGATTCAACGGCCGAGCATCATTGTACACAACGGCAACAGCTGGTTTGACGTGCTTATAAGCGCCACAAAAACGTGAGGTTTGTTTATTTGATCGATTAATTCTTTAACTGACCCCGCCGCGGTGGTCTGTAGCGGCTAAGGTACTCGGCTGCTGACCCGCAGGTCGCGGGATCGAATCCCGGCTGCGGCGGCTGCATTCACGATGGAGGCGGAAATGTTGTAGGCCCGTGTGCTCAGATTTGGGTGCACGTTAAAGAACCCCAGGTGGTCGAAATTTCCGGAGCCCTTCACTACGGCGTCTCTCATAATCTATAGCGTGGTTTCGGGACGTTAAACCACACAAATCAATCAAAATCAAATTAATTCTTTTACTGAATATTTGAATTTGTAATTGGTCCACTAATTTAGTGCTCGTTTGTAGTGCAACCAAGTCGAATTCAGAAATTAGACTTCGCCATATTGCGGGACACCGGATTTTGCCCCACCTTAGCTTCTTAAATAACAGTACACGGATGTTCACTGCATTGTATCTTGAATTTCACTGCATTTTGATGGAGGCGAAAATGCATGCGGCGCGTCATCTTGTATAGATTTAGGCGCGCGGTTAAAAACCCCAGGTGGTCGAAATTTCCGGAGCCCTCCACTACGCCTTCTCTCATAATCATATGGTGGTTTCGGAACGTCGAACGCCAGCAATTATTATTATTATTATTATTATTATTATTATTATTATTATTATTATTATATTGTGCCATCGCCCTGAAGGAAACCGCTATGCCCCGTCGAAGGTCGCGATCAGACGACAGACGTAACCCGTCACACGCAATAGTCGTGAGAGATTGCGTAAAATTGCCCGCGGCAGCGAATATCGCCAACTAACCGGATTCGATCGTTTAATGGCTCCACGAGGTCGTGTTATAGGTATCTGCTTGGCTGGTGTCTCTCTCTCTCTTGTCTTTTTTTTTTCTTCTTTACTTTATGACCGAGGTATACAAAGCCGGCAAATATCTATGGACGCCCATAATGGCCCAGAGCAGTCTGTATTATTCACAGCGCCGCCGAGATAAGCGTCGTAATACAAAAATATACATGCAGTAATGACCGGAATATAACACGCGGCTTTGATCGCAAATTAGGGGGCGTCAAGCTCAATTGACCTATATAAAACTAAAACGGAGGTCTATGTCCACTGATGCTTCTTTCATCTCCCGATGTGATACAAATCAATACTTCTGTCGTATCACGCGGCGCGAAATCATTTTTGCACTTATAAATCGAAGCTCTTCTATTGCGTTATCGAAAAGCTTCGATAACACAATGAACTAATGCAATAGAACGCCATTTGTCACCACCGCTTATTTTAAAGCTGCTCTGTCTTTCTTTCTTTTTCGATCATATTATCTTAGTTAACACCAAACGAAAGCAATAGACCTCTGGGCTGGCCACTCCGGTCTCATTTTCGATGAAGGCGAAAATGGTCGAGGCCCGTGAACTTAGATTTACGTGCACGTTAAAGAAACCCGCGTAGTTAAAATTTCCGGAGCCCTTCACAACGGCGTATCTCATAATTAAATGGTCGTTGTGGGCCGTTAAACCCGACCAATCAATAAAATACACCAACGCTCCCGTTTACGCTAACCGCGATGCAGCACCAGTCCCCCCCCCCCCCACCCTTATAAGATAAAATCCTGCCGAGAATCATGCAAATAACATTCTTCTTCAACGACACTATCTGGGGAAATAGGCAGAAGGCCGCGTGTGAGATTTATCCGCTGAACAACATACTACACTGCCGTTATCGTAGCACTATAGGCGAGTCACAGCGGCGATAAGAAAGAAGGAAAAGATGAGATTGAGCTGGTGAAGAGGCAGCGGTTGCGAAGAGACTCATTTCATAGGCCTCACTTCACGAGATGTTCACTTATGACGGATGTGAAGAGAACCAGCGGGTCAACGAGTGCCGTCGATTGCGTCACTACAGTGTGGGCACCGGGGCTGGCGAAGTCCAGGAGGGCGAACACTTGCCAAGATCGGCCACTACAACTGCTGACCCCTCTTCTGCTCTTTCCCGGATGCAACGATATCGCAGAAATATCAACTCCCGTCTTTCCTCCTCTCCACCGCGTTATCGGCCGCGCGCCTCTCCAGTGGCAAAGATCTTATCTAAAAAAGCGCGCATTACCAGCGCTTGCTCTAAACGAAAAGAAAGACCTAAAGAAAGAAACGGGTATTACTATAACTGAAACCGAAAGTCGAGTCACATTGTGCTCTTCCACTGAGCCAATCGCTTCGCGACTGCTTCACGATGGAGTCATGCTATATAATTATCATTATTTTAGTGTTGTGAATGAGTCAGTGTCATGATTAGTCACGCGGCAAAATACCCTGAATGATCTGTTCGCACGGCGCATATATGAAGCGACTGCGACTCACTCAACGATAGCGTGAATGACAACACGTCATCGCTCACTGATCTTATCTGACACGGGTGAATCACTAATTGTTTAACATCGTATGCGCACGTGACTCAGGCCCGATAAGAATCAAGCGCGCCACAGCGCGTTCCGCTGCGTCGTCATTACACGAACGCGCTATCAGCGCTGATAGATAAGAAGAGATAAGCGAAACATAAAAGGATAGATGGACAGAACAACAAAAAACCTTCCGTGAAACTGTATAAACATGTATACGTCGCAAAAGAAAGTGCAGTTTGATGTCCAGGGTATATACACGGTTCACAAACACACACACATAAAGAAAGAAGAAAACGATACAGAACACTCGTATACAAACAAACAAACGTATGCACAGTCCCCTCATTTTCCTATCTTTATGTTACTTATTGCTTTGTTTTCTTCCCCGTTTGCTTCGTTTTTCACGATGTCACAGTTTTGGCACTAACATCGCGACGCGGCAACCACAACCGATGCGACTTGATTTCTAAACCCGCTGCGGCTGCTTCAAATTTGAGTGCCCGATGAGTTTTTTTTTTTTTCGGAAATGGCGTCATGACTTTCACTCAAAACAAAAAAGCTTATCATCAAGAGCTCAACGAATAAACGGTAAGAAAGTGCTGATGCGGGTTCGCTTGTATACGCACTGAAACTTGAAAGCAGCTCACAAATAATAAGCGGCCTGTCTGGTCGTTTCCGCTCCGTGTCTCGTCGCAGCACTGTTTTCCAGTTTCAGCAAAATAAGTAAGAAAAGAAAGAAATGTTCCGGTATACGTGACTAGCTCGCGGTATACGGGAGACGAAGACCCACCTCGTATCGGAAACGGTTTCAGGCTGTCGCTGATCTTGCGGATCCGAGGTGTAGGCGAAGTGCGTCCCATATCCCGAAGTCGAACACCTTCCTCAAGCTTGCTTCGAAGAATGCCGATAGGAAAAACGCGGCACCAACACCACCGCACAAAAAGCACACCCCCGAAGAGCTCACACCACGAAGTCACCACCGGCGCAACGAGGAGGAAGAAGAAGACTCCTTTAAGAACTCGGCTCGCGCGAACGGGGCAGAGGAAGCAACGCCGACTGACGATGACGAATGAAGACCGCGAACTGTACCGTGTCACGCGCACCAAAAAGCGAAAAGAAAAGAGACAATCACCCAGGGCTTGTTGAACTGGCCGGTGATTCACACACTCCCAGTCACGCTTATCTCCCGTCGAATTTCGGCGAAGAAAATCCGTCGAAGAAGCGGCACGGAAACCACGACGCAGCAATGTGCCCTGTCACGTCACGAAAAAACCACCCCAACTCCGTGGCAGTTGGTTTTTTACGTGTCCGGAAAACTCCGTAGCATGTTTCCGTACTATCGAAGGAGCGGACCGCGCTATAGCTCCGATGCGACGAGGGTGAGCGGCAGTAACTGTTTGCGCTGCAAGAAAGCCGGCCAATTTATACACCGAGCAACGGTGTTTTTTTTTTTTTTTTTCGGCACGTTCGAAGTGGAGACGATGCTTCGCTGCCCCCTATCGCGTGCGCGGCGGTTCGCACCGGAGACTCTGAGCGCGTTATGAGAGGCGGATGAAGAAGAAGAAGACACTACTGGCGGCTTCCGAGATTCTGGCGTCGGCGACTGGAAGAGAGAGAAGCAAATCGGAGCAAAGTCCGCGACGACGATGAAGTCGTTGCGCTGCCGCCAGGCAACCGTCGCCTTCCCACCCTCTCCTTGGGAGAGAGTGGTTTGTTCTGGGCTGCATATCTGCACGTGAGCGGCGATGCGGCCGTCCATCCAACTCCCACAAGACTCACAACGCGCGCGAACGGAGGCCAAGGTTGAGAACGAGAGAGAGAGAGAGAGAAAGGGAGTTGTGTGCGGCCGTGAGCGAGCGGCGCAGGCGGTCAGCCTCCGCGTCATGCGTACGCAGATGATAAAAATACGACGAAAGAACGAGACTGCGCAAATCAGGCGCGGTGGCTCTCGCTTGAACTTTCGCGAAGGACGAGATATAAGAGATGCAGGCCAAGACAACGTGTAACGATTCTATGAATGTTTCAGCATCTATCACACACACACGAGACGAGTCACAACCGACGAAGACCGGCGTTGTCTGGTGTTGTGCGCTAGATGCTGAAGTGGGACCAGCGTGCTCAAACTTACGTGATTCTATGAATGGTTTACATTGATGTCATCATCGGCCACCATATCTTACGGCACGAGAACGTCGAACAACACGATTAGAGTGTCTCGCAGCGAGATCACAGCGATCTGTTGAAAAACTGCCGCAGCGCGAAGTACTAGCAGATACATGCTTACTGATGCTCTGTCCTGACGACCCCGTGGGGACTTAATAATAGTAGTAATAGCACCGCGGGAATAATAATAGTAATCGCACCGCGGGAGTCTGCATCCGTGAGGGCACGGAAAGCCTGTCTATTCGAAAGTTACATACTCATATTATCATTATTCGTCAATTAACCCAGTGGTATCACTTTTTTCATCACAACATTCGGCGTGCCATGAAAGGACGGTGATAAGAAATGCATAGAATTCTGAGACGAAAATATTTCGTTATACGCACCAGAATTTCCTCCGAAAAAGCACACTGGGGATAATTCTGAAACTATACTATAGCCGCTAAAATATACAACGAAAAACTTTGCGCTTGTTGTGCATGGATTTGTCAGATTTCCGGGTAAACTGCTTCATAACGTTCTAGTGACTGTATTAATAGCACTTCATATTTGTAATTACTGGCTCATTTGCTGGCTGAGCCGCTATGTGGAATGTTCCTCCAAAATGGCAACCGCACCACTGTTTTCAGCAACAATTAGGTCGTGGTATACTACTTCGATACTTTTACACGTAGTCGTTAGCAGGTACTCCCCGCCGTAATCGACACGATCTACTCCACCCGAAGCGCTTTAAAATATCATCGAGCTTTGTAAATGTTTGTTTTTTTTTTTCATTTTACATACATACAGTAGTTCGCCACTTGTTCAAATGCCACCGTTACCTCAAGATCGCCATCAGCAAGGGGTGCGATACCAAATAAATTCTCTAAACTTAAACAAATCGTTGCAAAATACGCCTAAAATTTGCATCACCAACTATACTCACCGCTAACTAATCATGTTAATTGGCCGCGTCCTAGGGCAATACTGTTTTTACTCACTCACCCACTCACTCACTCATTATTTCAAAACATCACGTGTTTGAAGCCAACACGCCCCGCCGCGGTGGTCTAGTGGCTAAGGTACTCGGCTGCTGACCCGCAGGTCGCGAGATCGAATCCCGGCTGCGGCGGCTGCATTTCCGATGGAGGCGGAAATGTCGTAGGCCCGTGTGCTCAAATTTGGCAGCACGTTAAAAAAACCCAGGTGGTCGAAATTTCCAGAGCCCTCCTCCACTACGGCGTCCCTCATAATCCTAAGGTGGTTTTGGGACGTTAAACCCCACAAATCAATCAATCATCGAAACCAACACGACGCCGAAGAGTTTATATACGCGGGACGGGAAAGCAAGTTCGCGATGACGGTCGGTGTCATTTACAGCGACCTACATCTAACACGCCACGTGAACAAGCTCCCAAGCAAAGGCAACGAGAACGCCGCGAATGGTGTCGCAACAACCGCGCTCAGGTGACAACAATGCAGCGTGGAAGCTTGCGCAAGTTGGTAGGACATAACTGAATTCAGGAACAGCGCAACCTAGAAGTAGTTGCTTCGTAACTACGGAAGCTAAAAAAACAAGGACAGAAAAGAGCGCTGACTTTCAACAAAGATTTAATGCCGGAGTGGTGTACATATATAGGCGAAAAACGAGAAAAATGGGCATGCGTAGAAGGGTGCAGGAACAACTACTCCGATACAATGTCAGCAAAACTCTTGTTGAATGGGCTGAAAAAACAAATACATATGTAACTTAAAAAAGATCAAGATACGCAATCTCCTTTTGCAACAACGCAACCGATGGGCAACTTGAAGCCTATCAAAAAACAAGTTTGACGGTATATGTGTAAGTTGCCCATCGGTTGCGTTGTTGCAAAAGGAGATTGCGTATCTCGATCTTTTTTAAGTTACATATGTATTTGTTTTTTCAGCCCATTCAACAAGAGTTTTGCTGACATTGTATCGCAGCAGTTGTTCCTGCACCCTTCTACGCATGCCCATTTTTCTCGTTTTTCGCCTATATAGGAGGGACCGCCAGGTGGCGCCGAGGAGTGCACACGCATTCACATCGGCTCCGTCAATCATCGTACCTAGCAGCGGTTAAAATCATGTGACTACCAGTGAAACTACGGGAATTGTGCAGGAAGACGTCAGGTACACGCTGACACCACCTTTTTGGACAAGCGATCCCGGTTTCCTCTGGGAAGTGAAGACCTTCGGCAGAGCATGCCAACCCGCCACGCTAAGCCTCGCGGCGAAGCGGAACGCGGAGTCCTGGCAGTCAGCTCTCGGCCGACGCGTTGCGCTGCACCTGCCCGAACCCCAACGGACAACGACCCGGAACTAGCCCAGGCACTTATGGACATGGATGACCAAGACATCGAAACCCAAGTGAGCTCTGCGGTGGACGCCAACGAAGATTTCCTTTCACCTGACGAGGTGCTACAAGGGGAATCTACTAGCGACGCCGCGAACAAGGAAAAAGACTCTGCGGAGGAACGCGACGACGAAGCCAAGAATGGTCAGTGGCAGGTGGCTATGTCATTGCGACAGCGAAAACGCATCAGAAAACAAGAACGCGCCGCGAGAGATGACAGCGTTGCTCGAGGCAAAACTGAGAGCAACAGCTCCGGCGCTAGAACGCTTGCAGAAGAGCAACGCGGAAGAGCATCTGAAAGGGGCCGGCGACGAACGCGCGCGGCGCCGCTGCCCAAAAACGATATGAAGATTATCATGCGGCCCAGACCAGGGTTAGTTGTGAAGGAACTGAAAGCATACCAGGTTGCGCGAGCGATAGAACTTGCGAGCGGTGACCCGGAGGCCTGTAACAGCCACAAATTTCTGCTTCGCCTTCGGAACGGATCAAACATAATTATTGCAAGCACTCCGTACGAAGATGTAGCAGAAAGGATCTTGAAGATAAAGACACTGGAGCTCAATGGCACCAACTATCCCGTGAACACCTACATATCTACTCCTGCTGGATACCTGAAAGGAGTGGTACACGGATTAGAACGCGAAACGCCAGAAGCTGAACTCCTGAGCCATCTCCGAGTGCGCACTCAAGGAGTGACAATTGTTCAAGCCCGCATGCTCGGACAGTCACAAACTGCAGTGATCACGTTCGATGGACCAATACTGCCGCGCTTCGTGTATTATTACGGTGGCGAAATGCCGTGTGTGCCTTATCAACCCACACGGCAGTACTGTAAACTCTGCAAGAGCCAGGGACATAGGACGGATGTTTGTCCCACACCAATGACAAAGGCGTGCAGTAACTGTCGCCTAAGAGACCCACCTGAGGACCACACTTGCGATCCGGAATGTGCCCTGTGCGGCGGACGCCATCCCACGGCGGCATCGGAGTGCACCAAGAAACTCAAACGCGTCCCTCAAAAGGGCCGGTCGCTGCTGTCGCACCAACACAGCACACCAAAAACCACTGGCATACTCAAGAGACGCTGGTTCAGCACGGACCGCGAGGACTCTGCACCGCCAAGCAGGGCCCGTTCCAGTTCCCGATCCAGATCTCGATCTACATCCCGATCCAGGTCCGGCTCTCGAGACTGCTCCAACTCCAGGAATGGTGGCCACAAGCAGGCCCAAGCAAAGCAACAACAGCACAAGGGCAAGAAGGCGCAGAAAAAGGAAGAGAAGAACCAGGTGAGCTGGGCAGCAAAATCCTCCCAACACTCACACCAAACACCACAACTCACGCGCTTAGAACGTGAGTTAGAGATAATGCGGGTGAGAATAGGTGACCTAGAACGCGAAAATAGGGAACTAAAAAAGCAACAAACGCAGCACCCGCAACAAAACTCTATACCCACCCAGAGTGGCCAGAAATCGCAGACGCAACCGAATGCAGGAGGTGACTCAATGATTACGTCGTCGATGCTGAAAGAAACATTAAAGGAAGTTATACCGACAGTTATAGAGCAAGTAATGATAAATGTAGATAGAAAGCTCGAGATTCTGGACAAGAAAATCCAGGCACAACACGTCGAATTCACGAAAGCCTTGCGAAAGCATGCCACAGGCATCAACATCAGAGAAAAAGCTGAGAAAATTTACAACAGGCCCGGATTGTCGGCCATGAACCAGGAGACGCATAATGGCTAATCATCAAACGCAGCGGTCAGAAAAGTGCGAAATATGGCAGTGGAACTGCCGTGGTTTCCGGCGGAAAAGAGGGCAACTGTTGCAGCTGGTGGCGTCGCAACAAAAGCCACCTGCTGTCATAGCAGTCCAGGAAGCCGGAACACAACCAAAATTACGGGGATACGAAACTTATAGTACCGGGGACGCAGAATGGAAAGTTGCTACATTAGTCGATAACTCAATTACAGCAATATGTCATCAGCCCATTGAAGAGGCGGATATCCCGCATATCATAACAGAAATAACCTACAAAGGAAGCCATGGAAAGAGCGCCTTCATACTTAATATCTATAGTCCCCCAAGACAAAAGAGAGCAACGTTCGACAAGCTCTTTCAAGAGACAGCAAAACTGGCGAAAGGGAATCCATTAATCATAGTTGGGGATTTTAATGCCAGGCATGCAAGCTGGGGATATAAGATGCAAGACACCAAAGGCAAGAATATCGCAAGACAAATAGAGAAACTGGAAATGACTCTGTTAACTGACCCTGCAATACCAACGAGGATAGGCAACAGCGTATCCATGGACACAAGTCCGGACTTGACGATAGTACAAAACTGCCACAGCGTGGACTGGTACAACACCCTTGAAAACCTGGGCAGTGATCATTACATACTAAGCACCACAATCCGCACCGGCCGAATCCGCAAACACATCGGCACAGCCAAAATTACAGACTGGCACGCATATAGAAAAGCGCTAAAAGCGCACGTGACCGCCATAGACGACTTGGACGAGTGGTGCAAAGTAATTCGAAATGAAAAGCAAATGTACACCAAAACTGTCGCCAGAACAGATGATACCCCCGAAGTAGACGCTCACCTTCTCCACCTGTGGGAAGCAAGAAGAAACCTCACTAAAAGATGGAAAAGGCAAAAGCGAAATAAGAAACTCAAAGCGAAAATTGAAGAAATAACGCAGCAAGCCGAACAGTACGCTAATCAACTCGCGACAGCCAACTGGGAACAATTTTGCGATTCACTAAATGGAACCCTAGGAACAGCAAAGACATGGAATATCCTAAGAGCCATGATTGACCCTCTGAAAACTAAACGCGAAGGACAAAAATCTCTAGAAAGATTATTGCACGCATATCCAGGGACAAGAGATGACCTGCTTCAAGACATCTATATTAAGTGTTTCGGCGCCCGAGCCATCACAGCCCCTTACCAGGCTAAATACACTGGGCTCCCAAACTCAGAACTGGATGCACCTTTCACGCATGCCGAGATCAGAGCGGCAATCGTCAGCATGAAACGCAACACAGCGCCTGGGGCGGACCAAATCACCAATGCCATGATTCGCAATATGAATGACGAAGCCATAACAGCGCTTCTAAACTTCATAAACAAACACTGGGTGAATGGCACTATACCACAGCAATGGAAGCATGCTGTAATCATTATGATACCCAAACCAGGAAAGAAATTGGCAATAGAAAACCTCAGGCCAATCTCTCTTACCTCGTGCTTAGGCAAAGTGTTTGAGAGATTAATAAATGCCAGACTTCAACGGCACCTTGAACAAAATAACTTGTTGCCGAACACCATGTATGGTTTCCGCTCGAACCTTTCGACACAGGACATCCTTCTGCTTTTAAAGGAGGAAGTACTAACAAATGTTCCAAAAGCAGGAGAAAACATTGTCATGGCCATCGACATAAAAGGCGCTTTTGACAACGTAAGCCATAAGGCCATATTAGATGGGCTAGCAGCGACAAACTGCGGTCAAAGAACGTACAAATATGTACAGAACTTCCTTACTAAAAGAACCGCTGTTATCAGATTAGGAGAACACGAATCCAATGTCTTCCACCCACCGAGCAAAGGCACACCACAAGGCGCTGTGATCTCGCCTACGCTTTTCAACATAGCCATGATTGGTCTAGCCAAAAAACTGGAAGGTATTCCCGACATCCGACACTCCTTCTATGCGGATGACATCACTGTATGGACAACCAAGGGTAGCTTGGCGGAAAAAGAAGAGCGGCTTCAACTGGCAGCTAAAACTATCGAAGATTACACTAAAGAAAGGGGGCTTCAGTGCTCAGCAGACAAATCGGAACTCATCCGGTTCTCCAAGAGTAAAAAACAAAGGACAGACCCGAGCCTCCGCCTTGAGGTCAAGCTAGACGGCAATATTATACCAGAGAAAACAACTGTTCGGATCTTAGGGATGTGGTTACAGTCCAATCAGCGATGTCTTCACACACTGAATATGCTTAAACGAACAGTTCAACAAATTGTTCGTATGATAGTTCGAATAACGAACAATCGTGCTGGACTGAAAGAACAAGACGTGCTTCGTTTGGTAAAGAGCTTAGTCATCAGCAGACTAACATACTCGCTACCCTACCACAACATGAATAGAGAGGAGAAAGAAAAAGCAGACAAAATAATAAGGATGGCGTATAAAGCAGCTCTGCGACTACCACAAAGCACTTCAACTGCGAAGCTATTAGCGCTCGGACTTCACAATACATTTGATGAGTTGGCTGAGGCACAAGTAACCACCCAGATTAACCGCCTGCTACAGACGACAACCGGCAGAAAACTTCTTCAGAGGATCGGCCTCGGCGAACAAGTACAGGCACATGGAAGAGCTAAGGAACTGTCGTGCTCAGTCAGAGCCTGGTACAAAATATGCCCCCTACCGAAGAACATGGACCCAGTTTTACATGCTGGAAGACGTAAAGCAAGAGCCGCTTACATAGATAAACAGACAAAATATCTGAATACGGCGAGATTTACTGACGCTGCACCATATCAGGTAAATGCAAAGAACATGGTGGCCGTGGTCACAGACCGAAAAGGAAACGTCACAAGTTGTGCCTCCATAGCCCAAGCCTCTATCACAGAAGCGGAGGAGATAGCGATCGCGCTGGCAATCAAGGAGGGCAGGGAGCGAAAAACCCCAATGACAATAATCACAGACTCGAAGGCTGCATGTAGAAATTACGAAAAAGGTAGAATATGTATGAAGGCCTTCCAAATTCTAACCAAAGCTCACAAGGACTTCCCAATTGAATACACCCAAACTATTATCTGGGCGCCAGGGCACGAGGGCGTCACCGGGAACCAGTTTGCGGATGAGGCGGCTCGAGGCTTCACAGATTACCGAGCTTCCTTGCACACTGCAATAGAGGATCCAACGCCCCTAGACCCTAACTTTGGTGCAATTCTTCAGTATTACAGGGACAATAGAAAAGTGTATCCAGCACCGCATAAGAAACTTACAGCAATGGAATCGGTGGCATTACGCAGAATCCAAACAAACACATACACGAACTTACACAGGCTGCATGTATTCTACCCCACAGCATACAAAGATATATGTCCGTGGTGTGGGGCTACACCAACTCTGTTTCACATCACGTGGGAGTGTACGCATCACAATGAAGAACACCACAACATGAACAACACAGAGGAACAATGGGAGGCGCTGCTGTCCAGCTCGGCCATTGTTGATCAGCGCTGGCTGGTCCAACGGGTAGAGATGATGGCTAGGGCCAGCGGAGCCCTGGAATAGGGGCCCGACCATTTGGAATGCTCCGCGTTATGCGCAAATAAAGTTTTCTCTCTCTCTCTCTCTCGCCTATATATATGTACACCACTCCGGCATTAAATCTTTGTTGAAAGTCAGCGCTCTTTTCTGTCCTTGTTTTTATTCGCTTCCGTAGTTACGAAGTAACTACTTCTAGGTTGCGCTGTTCCTGCACTCAGTTATGACAACAATGCGCTCAGCGTCGCCCTCACAGAAAATGTGCGCGCGTGGCGATATATAGTTAGACGTGACGCAATGCCTGTAACGCAAGACGAGCCGCCGGCGGCCTGAAGGCGATGCTCGCTGCGGTAGCAGCGTACGTGTATTCGCAGCGAACTCGGTATACACGTGCACGGGTCTTCTTGCAGGAACTGCTGGAGCTTCTCCGAAAAGAAAAAAAAAAGATCGGTAATCTCGTAAATTGGGACGTTATATAGGAGGAAAAAAAACGATTCGACTCGTATTATTAAATTATCCTTCCACAACACCAAAAGCATCACTCTTGCCAAAAGAATGCGCCTGGTCAGCGAAAAAATAAAATAAAGGGAATAAAAGCTTTTGATAAAACAGAAAAAAAAACTTCAGAAACACCGGTGAAACAGCCGCAGCTGGTAGCCCTCCCTGCGCCAGGCTGACGCATTGCAATCTTTCACAAGACTTCCAGATATGTTGTAACACTGCTCTTTATCGAAATATTGACCACACTACTCAGGTCAACACACTGCATGTTTACAATGAAGCCTTCGCTTAAGATGATTCGATATGGTGTATTCCTGCTTTTCTTTATCAGATACTCTTTGTTAAACGCTGAGGTGGTAGTACAGCCACCACAATATATAACCCCGAAGTATCAAGGGAAAGTGGTGCAACTATGATAACGCGCTCGCCATTTGTTGGTGTCAACAACATCCTCTTAGGGGCGAAGCTCCTCTTAGTCTAACCTTGTCATTCGTCACACGTAACCGAGAGAAAAAGCAGACGAGAAAGAAGGCAGTATCTCCCGAACAGTATAATAGACGGCACTGTCTCATAGAAGTACATACAAAGTGCAGTTCAGTGAGGATATTCTAGATGGTGCTGTACCGCTACTCTCCGATTGGCTGCGCCGCGGGCTGTGCCTGGGTACGCGGAGAACGAGTGTCTCTCTCAGTCTCCTGGACAGTCACCGTACGTGGCGGATCGTTGGTGGGGCATGGACGAAGCAGAGTGGCGGCCGCGTTGAAGACACTTGCGCTGGGCTTCCTTTACTCGCGTCTCGTCGGTGTTACCCGCGTGCCGTCTGCATTCTAGAACGCGATCAGACGCATGCATGGACGGACGGACGGACGCTTCGCCCCACTCATCATCATTCACTCTGTGAATATGCTGCGATTTTTTTAGCGGGAGTTGTGTGCAGTGGTATTTTTCGCAATTTCTGTGACACATACACGTGTATGATAATAACAATTACCTGATGGGCCACACATACTTCTGTGGTACATACTAGTCAGCATAGGCATCCACGGAGGGGGGGGGGGCGATGGTTCGTCGCAGAGCGCCCCCTCTCTATTATGTCAATGTATGGGGCTAACTTTGCACCTCACACTTTGTTGAGTAGGGAAGAGAGGGCGTTCTGTCTTTCATTAGAAAATAGAACTAATACCTTGACTCCACTTAAGCACAGACATTAAGGTGTTAACTTCATGTAAACAAATGAATCGAAGAGACGCTAAACCACGTTTACACGACGTAGAGAACGATCACGACTTGATTTGGCCTCCCAAGTCTGTCACCTTCGACGAACGAACTTTAAAAAAAAACGATGAGGGGCTTACGTGATACGCATCACGTACTCCACCGCACCCACCAATTGTGTTGCGAGCGCGGTTCCAAAATGACAGGTCATCTCCGCTGCAACGCGCCATCCACGAGAACAAGGCGCGCGTCACACCTCGTCCTCTGAGAACAGCGCCAATTCGAAGGACAGCACCTGTGCGATAGCTCCGCTACCCACACACAAAACAACGCGAGAGACGTTCAACCTGTTCCGGCAGTTTCCCAATGCGCAAACGTGCCCTTAGACGCGTAGCTTTAGCAAAATTCAATTCGGTGTCCTTAAAATGTGCTCGGAGGGTCACTGACATTACAGTGCCGCGAAAGAGAGATATAGAGGGGTGGCTAAAGCTAGAGCCTTTAAACTTTGAAGACAAATGATGATTGTTGAGTTTTAAAGCACCAAAAACCACCACATAATTATGAGGGACGCCGTAGTGGAGGGCTCCGGAAATCCTTTAACGTACACACGGACCCCTATCATATCATTTCCATCGACATTCGGCCACCGTGGCTATGATTTGACTCCGTGACCTTTAGGTCAGCAGTCGAACACCATAACGATTGTCGTGAGGTGCATTGGGGTGAAACCCCAAGTTAAGGGCGTGAAATACCCCCTGCGTATACCGTTCTGAAAGGGTGAAGAGGTATGCCAAGACCCCATACAAAAATTTAGGTACAAAGAAACTCAAGCGGCCTAAATTAAGCCAGAGTCGTTCACTACACTCAAAGAAGTAATTAAAAAAGGAATTTCATGTTACACTTTTAAAGGAGCCTTGCCCTAATAACTCTTTTTAAAGAGTTCCATGACTCCTATACAACAGCATACTGATATCCAGAGGGAGATAACGTGTCTCTAAACAAAGTCAAATGCGTAATAACTTTATCAAGTTAGGACTCCACCCCCCCCCCTCCAAATGAGTGAAATTATTAAAAATTTTTCAAGCTGCCTTAAATGGCATCGTGCTTTCCACACGCAAAACCTCGTCAATTATAAATAATTATTTCTACAAAGAGCATAGAACGACATAAACGTGTTTGCATCAGTTCTTGGCGGCAATCGATCGCAGGGACACGACTGTTCCTTTTTTTTTTCTTTTGTTTCAGCTCATTGCTCTTGCACGCGTGCACGGCACGAAAGATAATCACATGGATGATCGCGCGGAACAGCGCGGCGGTCGCCGCAGCTGCTGAGATCCCTTCCTCGGGGGACGCGTACACGTTGATCTGTTTGCACCAGTGCGTGCAGGATTCGAAGACAGCTGCGGCAGCCCCACCAGCCAATCGCGATGCTCCCCTGTGACGTCGCATCGCTACGTGCCGGGTCGGCGGGAAAAATAAACTCAGGGTAAACAAAAAAAAGGGAGGAAAAAAAGAGCGGTCTCCATGGAGACTGTCAGAGGCTCCGCCTGAGAATATATGGTATCATACTTTTTTACGAGGCTATACAATATTACATGGAATTTTACAGCGCCTATGTGTACACACTGTTTCGTACGTAACATGAAGCCCTGCGCAAGACTACGATGTGCTCCAAACACGCCACTGTACAGGGGCGCCAAACATACATATTAAATTATGCTATTCCATTCCAATACACGCCGGTAGCAAGCTATATCTTTTCGCCCACTTTTGATGATTGATATGTGGGGTTTAACGTCCTAAAACCACCATATGATTATAAGAGACGCCGTAGTGGAAGGCTCCGGAAATTTCGACCACCTGGTGTTCTTTGACGTGCACCCAAATCTGAGCACACGGGTATACATCATTTCCGCCTCCATCGGAAACGCAGCAGCCGCAGCCCGGATTCGATCCCGCGACCTGCGGGTCAGAAGCCGAGTACCTTAGCCACTAGACCACAACGGCGGGGCTTTTCGCTTACTTTTGTTTCTTCACATTTACATTACAATTACTTCCAATAACATCCCCTATATTTTTCTTGGCATTATTGTCTGTTAGTTCTCATTAATATTTTGTCCAAGAATGAAAAACAAGCCTTTAAATATATTATTTCCCACGCACGCAAACACTATATGAAAAAGAAACACAACTTAGCAGCTGTCTCAATTTTATCATCTAACGGTTTCGGCCAATAGAGCGGTCTTCGTCAGGGCTAGCTTTGCATGTGTATCTTAACAGAGCGCCGCCTTTTAAAGTTGCTACAGCGGTAAAAGTTGCTACAGCGGTCAATCTCGCGCTAACATCGCCGCGAAGGGCCATTCCACGACGCTTCGTTCTTTTTCGGCAGCCGGGTATTCTGTAACTTTTTTTGTTGTTGTTGTTTCACTTTGCGGAAGCGTCTTGGTATTGACAGCAGCGGCGCGAAAGAGAGCGCACTTGAGAAGAGGGCGCCTCCTGTCGTGCGATGAAGAGTGATGACCGCTTTCATTGCGCAAGCTTCCGAAACCGTTCGTTCGCGTCGTTTCACATACGGATACAAGAAGGCAAGCAAGCAATAAGTGAGCAAGCAGATGCGAAAGGCAATACGGTACGCCACGTGTACCGCATGCGCCCTTGCATTAGTCCCATGACTTCGCTTGCCCGATAGAAACATTCGTAATGAATTGACTAGCCGCGACGTTAAAGCATTAAAGGACCCAGTGCAAGATGTTTGCACTGTACAGTAGTTTACACATTCAAGGAAAGCTTTGCGTGTGAATAGATAACACCCTAAAACAAAGGTGTTTCGACAAACAAAAACACGAATGTCATGAGTGTCTTAAAACATCAAAACACACATGACATGGGTGTTTCGGTTTGTCAAGACGCTTTCATCGTAGGGTGCTAGCTATAGACACGCAAAGCACCCTCAAGGGTGCACGCTGGCTTACAGTGCGGAATTAGGGGCTAATTAAGTGATCAGTCGACTCACTCAGACTCAAATCGAGCAGTGAGTTTCAGTCTGAGCGAGTACTTGTCTCTAGAATTTCAGCGAGTGAGCCAGAGTCCAGCTGAAGAAGAGTTTTAGCGAGTCCGCGTCCGTGTGAGTCCGTCCGGAAGAGGAATACTTTGGTGAGTCTGAATCCGAGCGAGCCCTACACGCAAGATATATTGCTAGAGTGAGTCCCTTCCCTAGTGCAGGGTAGCAAACCGGATGTGCGTCTGGTTAACCTCCCTGCCTTTCCTTGCATATTTATCTCCCTCTCTCTCTCTAGAGTGAGTCTGAGTGAGCTACAAATTTTTATGTTGGCCTGTGAAAGTGAAAAGTCTCGGTTATCTACCGTTTTGAAACCAAAAACACACCACAGAACATATAACTTACAATTTTTAAAATATGTGGTAACAAAATAAAATTGCGTATCTATTCTCTCTGCCTTTTCTACATTTTCTTGGTCTCCGTTTATTTCTATTTTTTTCTTTTCTCCTTCATCTATTTCCTCTTTCTTTTTCCTTTCTTCTCACTCAATTTTTCGCTTGCTACTTCTGTTCTCTCTCTCTATTTCTTTCTTTCTTTCTTATTCTTTGATTTTGTCTTTCTTTCTCTCCGTGTATTTCTATCTCGCTATTTCTCTCTTTCTAGTTCATTATGTGTGATGCATTACTCTCCCTCTCACTTTATTTTAATACTATACTATACTATATTACACAAGGCTACGCTAATGTTCTGTCAGCAAGCCTACACAACCGAGTCGTTACGACGCTCGACTTCGGATCGTGGGCACGCGGATTCGAATCCAGCTGCCTTGTGAGGGTTTTTTTTTTTTTGCCAAGATTTTCCTTTCTTCTTTTTTCTTTCCATCTCTTTCTTTCTCTCAGCTCCTTGTTGAACGCCGGACAAATCGGCGCATCTGTTCGGGGTTCGAAGAAGAAGAATACGAAGAAGAGAAGGAACAGCTGCACGTGCCGGTCAATCGTGACGACAGTTATGGCCCAAGACAGGTGCACTTCATGCCGAGCTAGACCATATTCACTGTTAAATATCGGTTATTGGCAAAGAGGGAACAAACCGGGGCTATCGGGATGTTCCAACACCCAATTCTTAAATGGAAGAAGCTACATTTTTGTACAATTATTTCAATTCTAGATTGGCAAAAGATCGGCAAAAGTGGCAAGCTATTACAATCATGCGAGTTGAGAACGCAGGAAAGTTCAGGAGGCTTTAAAAAATAATGGTTTAAGCGGACACAGCGTGGAACATCAAGGCGAGCAGTAATTTTAAGCTTTCCCTGTGGCGACGTTTTGCCAGAGCGGTGAACTTGAGATTATCGCGATTCGAGGAAGGTGAGGAGTCCCCGTCGTAGCGACGACTATAGATAAAACGAACAGCTTTCTTTTGTACGGACCAAACTTGGCGCATTAGTGCCGTGCGCGTGAGCAATCAGACGCTTTATCCTCCTTCAAGGGACACTAAAGCGAATAAAAATTAGTTCATACCGATTAATTATGCTCCGAAAACTCGTAATGACTTCAGCCCCTTAGGTTTACGAATAGATGGGAAAATCAATGTCGGAAGCTTCACTTTTAGATTTCCCGCCGAAATATCCTACGAGGGCATCACGAATCTGTTTGTTTGTTCCTTCTTGTTTCGGCTCCATTGGCTCCCCGTTATTTCAATTCAATTCAATACTTTATTTGCAGGCTTCCGGTACAAGAATACCAAAACTGGTTGGACCCATAGCCAACCGTATTTCCTGAACACTTGTATGTTATAATTTCTCCAGCTCTCTCAGAAGACAGTGTCATTAACTTTTTTTTTTTACCAGCTGGGAACTACGTAGGCCCTAGTATACGCCTTCAAAATTACGTGGCGTCACAGCGACTGGTACGGGGAGCTTTTTCAAAGCTGATATGTCACCTGCCGCCTTTTCTCACTGCGCGTTTTCGCGCTTAGCAAGCGTCTTCTGGCAGCAAACGTGGCGTTTTTAAACTAATACGATAAAAGGCGTATTTTCTTTCAGCGTCTTTTTCACATCCCTGACGCGTGAACATTGGTAAGTAAAGAAATACGCAGACTGTGCGAGGCCCGTAGTCAAAAAGGGGTGCCTCAACCCCTGCGCTCGAACTTCTGATGAAGTAGGGTGTTTTACCGAGGAAAACTATAAAATTAAGTACAGTAGAACCTCTTTATGAACGACACTGATATAAAAGACGAATGGGTCTAAGAGAAACAAGTGTGCGTATACGTTAAAATAGGGGTTGATAAAAATATACATACGAGATGCCCTGTGAATGAGATACATCTCGCATGAAAGACAAAATCGCTCCCCGGAGCATGCCTCTTACAAAGGGGTTGAACTGTATTTTTCAATGCCTTCAACAACTGGTTCCCCACCTTCCCAACCTCGAGAAAAATTCCTGGCTACGGGCCTATACTGTGCGCGCGTCTATGCGGTATACAGCAGCGAAGAAACGGAAGCCACGCAAGTCGAAATGTCAGGAGGTATACGCGATGCAAAGAAGGCCACAACGACGCAGCGGAGGATCCCGAGAAAGGAAGCCCGGTTGATTTACATGCGTCAAGGCTGCGCTGTGCGTACATAACAGCTGCCTGCTGCATATACGTTGGTTTGCGGGTAACGAGTGAATGTCAAGGGTGCGTAGGTAATGCACTGTACCCACCCAGGCTTGTGCCACTTGTATCCACTGTCCGTGAACGGTATATCTAAACTATAGACTCAAGCGTTCATCATCATCATACTCATACTCATCATCATCAGCCTGACTACGTCCACTGCAGGACAAAGGCCTCTCCCACGTTCCGCCAGTTAACCCGGTCCTGTGCTTGCTGCTGCCAATTTATACCCGCAAACTTCTTAATCTCATCTGCCCACCTAACCTTCTGTCTCCCCCTAACCCGCTTCCCTTCTCTGGGAATCCAGTCAGTTACCCTTAATGACCAGCGGTTATCCTGTCTACGCGCTACATGCCCGGCCCATGTCCATTTCTTCTTCTTGATTTCGCAATCACGCAAGCATTCGTGATTAGGCAATTAGAAGGAAGAGGCTCAATGCAAGGGTTACGGGTTCGGTGCCCACCAGCGGCGTGCTGTTACTTCTTTTTATCATTTTCCTCTAATTAGCTACAGCTACGCATCGAATAAAAACTAGGCATTTATTTTATATATGCTCTCTTTAGTTTATCCGTTCCATTATCTGTCACGGTGCGTGCCGCGCATGAGCGGCGTACGGCAGCATGCGAGCACCGCAACGCCTACTTTGCTGATAGCGCCTGCACTGCGCTTCGCCAGCGCGCTCAAGTACCACTGTTTGCAGTGTTTGATGCGTGAAGAACTTCATCAGCGCTGCGGGTTATAAAAATTCTGAATTTTCACCGCGTTTTTTTTTCCCGCTACCAATCCATGATAAGACACTCTGACTACAAAGCTTTCTGTTGCACTAACGAAAGCTGGCACCATAACAATTGGTTGTCAGTGCCATTAAATTTTATGCCGTTGCGCATTAACTTAGCGCTGTAGGAAGTGCAAAGCATCGACTTGGCTGGCCTTCGGTACACCGGCGTTCCCAACGGGCAGCCTGCTCGGTTTTCGTGGCGGGAAAGAAAGCCTGCATTCATGATATAGCGGCACCCCCTCCTAGCTCTATTTGCCACCTCCTCACTATCAATTCTATTTCCTAGACTTTGCCTCCTCCTCACTTCCCGCCTCCCAAACTTCACTACCTTTTCCCGTCCCTTGCTACGCTATATTACTCATACGTACTCTATATATTGTTTTGCCTGCGTGACGCCATATGTGACTACGCAATGCTTTATTTCTTTCTTCCTCCTCCACCTTTCCCTTCTCCTTCTCCTTATTTCTATTCCACGCTCTTTGCTATGTTACACTAGACATGGCTATGCTATACATGGCTAGGCCTGCATGACGCCGTGCATGGCTACGCCATGAGCAGTGGCGTAATTCCAGAAAAATCACTAGGGAGCGCACAAATAAGATCATGGTAGCCAATTTGTTTTTTTAATACTGGTTGTATTTTTATTTACATTAGAAATAAAACTTGCTTTGAACAATTTTTTTAAGAGCAAGCATGGGGCACCCAGCTCGAGCAATTGCATCGTTCTATTCAATCTTCTTTTAACCGGTAGAGCGCCTTTCGCAATTTCCATAGTCTCCCACAGCTGAAGGATATTGAACACAGGTAAACACACACACACAATAAAATAATCTGCCCTTAAAAATACAAATACGCTATACCTAACTGTCAATTGTAAAACTGTAATTGTAATTACAGTCCTTGAAAGGGGAACCCTTTCAAGGACTTCATCAGCGTTTCCAGTTCAAACAGGAGGAGGGTCCAGAGCTTCTGACCCCCTACTCTGTGATTTACGCCAATGGCCACGAGATTACTATATTTCCTTCTCCCGGCCCTTTTGCTCGCTCTCACCTCTCTATATTACGCTGTAAATGGCTATGCCACATTAAGTCTATGCTATACAAAGTTTGTCCAGCGTACCGAGCGACACGATATACTTAGATGCCTATAATCCGGACCACTAAATACCTCCACACTTAAAAGATGAGTGGAGGTCGTCGCTTCGTTTACCTCTGATGGGGAACGGCTTGGTTCCGTTGCTGTACTTGCGCGCAGCCGAGATGCTGTTGTTCCGTGGCTTCAGCATGGTTGCAGCGTGCAGGAAAGACAGTGGGTAGCAGGTACTGGGCGGGTGTGTGGTGGTCTCAGCAGCAGCAGCAGGCAGTGATCAGCGACGGCGAGGGTTCCCCGGTTGTTGGCATGCGGTCCCCCCTTTCCTTCTTCTCGGTCCCACACAACACGGGTTAGTTAGTCTGCACAGTAAGGTCAAAAACACGCATGCACGGGCCGGTTAGAAGGTTTGGTAGTCGAGGAAAATGAGTCGCAGCACTATACGCTCTAAAACAGGACGCGCCAACACAACACAACGCTACGAAAATCAAACAGGTCCGTACCTCAACGCATGCCAACCTATAGATATCATGCAGTTACAAGTTTTTTTGTGTGGTATTCACCGAAGGCGTACGCAGACTTTTTTTTTTCAGAGGGAGAGAGTCGTTCGACTATACTTTACGTATACGTTCGAGTGTACGTTTGTATGTATGCGTGTATATGTACAAACTGGACAATTCAGAAGGGGGGTGGGGTTAAACCCCGCTAACTCTTTGCGGGCTTGAGAGTCCACAAAGATTTGTGCGAATAACATACGTAACTGTGCGTTGCGGTGTCGACGTATCCCAACACAAAACGTAAAAACCTTTTATTCGACTAGCAGTATAGCATTGGGCAAGCATTCTGACGCTACGCTCGTATGAGGTAGCGGAGCAACAATGACAGTCTTCCAAGTAATCACCACCGGTGACGTAATCCTTCAGTGAAGCAGCGGTGGCGCTGTCGCTCATCGGAGTCGCTGTGGAGCGAGCAGCACTGTCACACGCCGGGCTAGAAAATTACGAGGCGGAAACTGCACCAATTTACGCGCAGAGTGTGTTTCCACATCACCACGATTTGGCTATGCCAAGGGCATATTCACATTGCCTCACGGCTTTCCATGAAGCCCCCCGTGCAACGTACGTTCCGTCTGCGGTTAATGCGCTAAAAGTTCACTCGTGAAGATGTGATACAACTACGCCGTGTGTGCCAAATGTTAATTTCGGTTTTTGCGGGGGTTCAACGCCACAAAGCAGCTCAGGATACGAGGGACGCAGCAGTGGAGGTATGCGTATAATTTCGACCACCCGGGGTTATTTACCGTACACTGACATCGGAAAATACACGGGCCTGTAGCGTTTCACTTACATCGAAGAACGACCACCGCGGTACCGGGATCGAATCCGCGTCAGCACCACGGTGGCCTTTACGGTGGCCTTTACCACCACGGTGGCCTTTACGTATACGCTCATGCCTTCTGAATGCTCGAGTGTGTCACGTGCTTAATCAGGCAAAGATCAATCTCGATCGGTTGCAATATAGACTCAAGCCACTTCAGCGCACTTCGCACTGCGCTGATAAAATGAAGGAAAGCGATTCTATCACTCTATTCATCAGAAACGGTTCCGTAATGCTATCGGACGTTGTACAAGCTAGCACCAACGTTTTTTTTTTTCGATAAGCGTTTAGATAAAACGCTGGCAAGGGGAGCTATTCTCAATGTGTCCAGGTTGTGGACATGACTATGCGCTTGCCCGAAGCTCATTCAGTCCCTCGAAAAAGCGCCGAACCATGACGTCATGGCGCTTTTTAACACGACGACGCACATACATTCCCGTATTGATTGATATGTGGGGATTAACGTCTCAAAACCACCATATGATTATGAGAGACGCCGTAGTGGAAGGCTCCGGGAATTTCGACCACCTGGGGTTCTTTAACGTGCACCCAAATCTGGGCACACGGGCCTACAACATTTCCGCCTCCATCGGAAATGCAGTTGCCGCAGCCGGGATTTGATCCCGCGACCTGCGGGTCAGCAGCCGAGTACCTTAGCCACTAACCACCGCGGCGGGGTACATTCCCGTATTAAAAGAAAGAATACGAAATGTGTGGTGCCAGAATACTGCAGCCATAACAGTTTGAACTTGCACATGAAAGCATTCAGATGTGCGAGAACGATGCTGGAAATGCTTTAAGACCTTCCAGGTGCGTTAGGCGGGCGGCCGCATTAAAACCTATAATTGGGCGGCTTACATGACCACAGATTATATGCACGGCGTCCGAGATGCGCGTCCAACGCGTATTTCTCAGGGCTGAATTCGTTTGCGGTGAAACGCAATCCGTCCCTTTCATTTGTGTCGAAATTTGCGAAAGCTTCGTGACGTTGAAATTGCATTGCGGAAGAACCGGAAACAGGGGGCGCACTGCCCGCCGAGATTTAGCCAATCAGAGGCCACCCTAGTAGACAGTCTACAAGGTGGACCAATCGAGAACAGCTCCCCATCATCGACGACCACCAACATGGCGGCCGCACGTGTTGCCAGCGTAACCGGTGCTCTTCCTACTATTGCTTCTCACGGAGCTGTCTAGTTTTCCATATGCAGTTTGAACGCGTCTGCTGAAGCCACGAACCAACTAGCCCAACAACAAGCCATATACTACTTCCTACGTGCTATGACGTCTCGGTAGGAACGACGTTTGGCCGCGAACTCGGGAGAGATCAAACGTTACGGATACGGTGATACACCCTAAGACGATGAATATGTATGGACAAACGGTCGCTGATTATTACAATATACGCGTTGATGAAGAAGAACCACTTAATACATGCCTACAACACTTCCGCCTCGCCCGGGAGTCGAACCGACGATCGCACGCTCCACCACATAACGTCCCATTCACGGAAGCAATGCTACGCGGTCAAGCTGCCGAAAGCGACATTCATTCATTCATTCATTCATTCATTCATTCATTCATTCCATTATTTTACCTTAAAGACCCCGCAGGGGTGTAACGTAAGGGGTGGGGTATACAATATAAACACTAAGTATTCCAGCGCACAAAGCGTGGTATAGCCTCGTCGATTTTCGCATTTCCCTTCTCTCGAACGGGAGGGTGCAAACTAAGCACCGGAAGATGCGGTACACGACATGCCCGTCACGCGGGCCCTGTCACGCCACCACGAAATTCTCCCCCCCCCCCTTTCCCTCGCATTCTGCGTGTCATTGCCAAGGACACACACGAGGCGTAAATTTAAATGGCTCGCACGGGCGCTGCGGCACCGCATCGCAGGAACGAGCCAAGCCATCTTGTACTAGACGAGCGGCGATTTGGCATCGCGCACTGCGACTGCTTTCCGCCCGCCAGGAGAGCCGGCGCCCTGCCCCGTCTGTTAGCCTCTCGGTGTCCGAACCCCTTCAACACGTCGGACGAGCGAGGGCTGTTCTGCGAAGTGAACGGTTGCATGTTGCTAACGGTGCAACGAACCGTCCCCCATCGGCACCTTCCCTTCCTGATCCCAGAAATGTTCTGACTTGCTTCACAGAAGCTCTCTCCGACTCGAGACCTGATACTGGTTGACTGAGCTTCCACTAGCGCAAGTATTAGCTCTATCGTCAGTACCGTTGGCGTAGCCGGGAGGGGGGGGGGGGGGAACGGATACCTCCCCCTACACTCAACGTTTTGTTTTTCAACTTTGCCTGCCTATATATATAATGTTATAAACTTCGAGAATAGTGCAATATAGGAAACAAAACAATAAAATATTTAATCCAACACTTTCGGCTGGTGGACCAGTGTTTTGTGCGTTTGCCGTCTTTTTTCGACTGCATTTTCTACCGGCACCATTGAACTTCTTTCTCGCATATATGTGTATGAGAAAAAGAAGGCCTTTCGAGGGAATAAAAGTGGGAAGATAAAACAGCCTTTAAAATGTAATAAGAATAATCGTCAAAAAGACTTCACGGCCTTCACCCAGCGCCCATTAAACTGCGATGGGACAGGTCCAATTGAATATGCTGCTGACTAGCCTCCCTCCCCCTTGCATTATCTCCTTTGGAAGAACGTGCATGTGAACGAGATCGTTCACACGGCGGACCACATCGCAATTCGGACGACATCGCGATTCGCACTGCGTCATCATACGTCATGTCAATCACACGGACTTCTGTCGGTTCTCGCAGAGCGTGTCGTGAAATTACGGAGGCCCAAGTCACGTTTGGGATCCTAGGGCAGAAATGCCGAAATCCTTTCTTGAAACGAGGATTCACCCCTCAGTTCGTGTGAATATTGCTGGCTGCGGAGCGATCCGAACTACGTCACATGTCGCGTGAGTGATTCGCACGCGATCAAGTCCATCGTGGGAGTGCAGCTCAACATGACGAGGAGGTTGAAAACTTCTCGTCACCTTCTCGGCCCGATCACGACAATACGGTAATTTCTTAGTTACCGTATACGGTAAACAGACACTGAAGACGAGCGCGATAAGACCCCTATAGCAAGGCGATAACTAACGTCGCTTTATATAACCCATCCAGTTTTCACCACGCTGACCCAGAAACAAACACCTTCGACGAAAAAAAAAGGAAACTAACTAATGACGTAACAAAGATCGACGACCTGTTTACAGTAAACAGGCGACGACGGCACAGACAAGCACAGTGTCGCAAGAAGCATCGCGCCTACCCGCCAAACTCGGGCGCGCGGAACGAACGCCTCGCTACGCCTTTGTTCGCAGCAGCAGCCCACAACACGGTGGCATGCTGCCACGCAACGCCGCCACCGCGACTACACAGGAAACACGGCCGGGGCGGACGTCGCGATAGTCATCGGGCGACCTCCTTCTGCGGAGCACGAAGGGAAGAAGCCGCATCGTAACGACCAGAAATAAATTATTCCTTCCCCAAACACCGCTCTCCGCTTCGCGATGGCGTAAGTGCGAGCTCGCCAAAGGAGCGCACCGCAGAAAAGCGAGGGCTCAGGGAGCTTCATAGAAAAAAATATTGATATATCGACGATTAATTAGAACTAGAATATGTGCGTAAACGGACGAGACACAAGAAAAGACGACGGACTTCACGAGCGGTCAGGTTCTCTGAACTTAAAGGGTCTGTCTACCGCTCGGAGTGACATTTTTATTGCGATAGCAATTATATATAGACATTCTCGACTAGATTTTGCCGCCGCCCCGCCGCGGTGGTCTAGTGGCTAAGGTACTCGGCTGCTGACCCGCAGGGCGCGGGTTCGAATCCCGGCTGCGGCGGCTGCATTTCCGATGGAGGCGGAAATGTTGTAGGCCCGTGTGCTCAGATTTCGGTGCACGTTAAAGAACCCCAGGTGGTCTAAATTTCCGGAGTCCTCCACTACGGCGTCTCTCATAATCATATAGTGGTTTTGGGACGTTAAACCCCACATATCAATCATTAGATTTTGCCGCCGGCGTCGACGTGGGCGTCACCGCCATTCACCGTATATGTACACGTATCTATACATATAAAAACGCAAGACACAAAAATAATCCAAAAAAAGACTGCGGCGCGCGGAATCGAACATCCGACCTCTGAATTGAGAGTCAGAGGCGTTAGCCACTGAGCCACGAAGGAGCCCCTACTTCAACGATCAAACGGCAAGATATTTATATCTACCACTTGCCGTCGGCGATGGGCATCTCGGGGGAAAACTATCGTGTTTTCAGCATTACCAGCGAGGTGGCGCAATGAGCATGCATCGCCTAAGGTCCCTAGATGAAACAAGTTTCCAAGGTAGCGACACCCTCCCTTTTCCTCCTCGCTTATTTGCCTGAAGCGCCCCCTAGAAGGTTTAAAACTTTCATCCAAAAGCGAATGTTTGGGTTCTGTTGCTACGGTGAATAGATGTAAATGAAACAAAATGGAACGAAATAAGACGTAGAATAAACAGTTACCTTTATGAACATAAACGGCACAACACAAAAAGCAAGCGGGATGGGCGTTACTCAACCGGCAACGTTGTGCAGTTCTATACTTTACACCACTAGCCATGGCGTCTCGCGTAGTACATTTTAGTTCCACGGCCGTGGTGTTTCGTCCAGTTCTAACTTGTCCACTTCTCCGATTGTGTTTTGTTCGTGCTGTGACACAGTGAACGTGCTTATTGCTGGATCCTGTAAGTGACCACAGGGTGTGACGTTGTGACGATTGATTACAACCGGCTTGTGCACACGCAAGAAAAAAAAAACTACGACCAGACTGGTACGAACACTCGTCCAGCAGCACTGCGATGGCGTTTTTTTTTTAATGTGCCCATTTGGACAATCGTGATGCCAAGTGATTTTGACGCGGTGCTGGGAACTTCCTGAAAAGTGAGTTCTACTGGTGAGGTGTCTCGAAGCAGCGCGTTTCGGCTCAAGCGGGAACTGGTCAAGAGTGAAATGTTTCTGAAGGTGCGTTGATTACAACCTACAGCTGCTCTGTATACATTGTTGAGAATCCCACCGCTGATCACCAGTTGTTGTGATCCCGGGGTGCTGTGGTAGCGTGGTGTAGCCTCGGGTTGAGGAAACGAACGCTTACGAGATGGGGATACGAAAAACAAACAGGTTTATGGCACTATTTACAAGTATTTACAGCATGAGGTTAAGAGTTCGCAAACCACGAACGTGGTGGTTGAACCGCTACACAGTTCAGAGCCATCACAAACTACGAACGTGGTGGTTGAACCTTTACTTGGTCCAGAGCGCCGTCCCGCACTCGGCGGCGTCCTTATAAGCCCTGTCGGGCTCCTCCTTCTTGCGGGGAACACCAATCACACACACACAACAGGTGAAAGGTACGAGCAGGCACGGCGCACGTGAACATCCAATTTCGAGTCAAGACCACTGCACTTAAAGGTGGCGCCAGAGAGGCTCTTGCTCGTCGTGTACGTCGCTGGTCGAGGGGTCCCAAGCTTCGGACAGCAGACATCAAACGGTCCGCCAAACGGTCCGCTCAATTAGCCGGGTACTTTGTGGCGGCGGTCGCCGTTTCTTCAAAGGAATACGCTCTTTGTTGTCCCCTCCGGAACGGCTTACAGCTTCGTGGCGACAGGACGTCTCATCCGCCGGCTAGCAGGGACAATAGCTGGCGAGCATAGACATTCGGCGAGTCGGCTACTTGTTTGAGGATTAAAAGAGCGCCGCTCCCCCGTCATCTCTGGACGCTGGTTCCGAGAAAACTGGAGTTCCAGGCGTGGGAACGCGGCCCGGCTACGCTTCTCAGCGACAGCATGGCGCCTGCTGACGCCGGTCATAACAGCTTCCCCCTCGCCAGATGAGTCACGGAGGGCAGCGGTCAACACTGCTGCTCGCAGGGACGACGAAAGGGTCCGTAGTCGAATCCCAAGAACTCGTCTTCGCTTGTGGCATGGTCTGAGTAAAGGCCGAATCTTCGACACCGTTTCTGCAACTGGACCACATGCACAAGCAAGCACTCGGCACCCTTTGAACAAACCCAAGCCAAAAGAGGGATGGGAAACCAATTTTAATTACTAGCTTTAACCAAAGCTCACTCTCAGAACTCTCAGGACTCACTTGAGCTAAAAAACTAGACGTGCTACCTTACAAATTTACATTAGATGCACGAAAGAACTAAAATATCAATTTTGATACATCAAGAGCACTCCAGAATGGTTTAGAAAGAGCGGCTGAGCGCGTCAGCATTTCCATTCAATTTGCCCTTTTTTTTTTCCCTGATGCCAAAATTATATTTTCGATGAATCAAGCTCTGCCTCACAAGGCGACTGTTCTTTGATGTCACGGTTTGCAGCCAAGGGGACAATGGTCTGTATCTACTTTAAATTTAGCACCTCCCCTGAGATAACACTTCCACTGATGAATGCTCTACACAATGCAGGCGCACTCCTTTCCTGAAGCGCAGTACGTTATCTCACGACAGCCCAAATTCTGGCTCAAGTAGAACGCATCATACTCGTTGCCACTGTCGTCGAGACATATAACGGCAGCCTCCTTCTTTTTGTCGCTGACTACTTACATGGCCCTGTCCCGCTGAGAGCATCGGTTCGGTTCCGGACTCAGCGAGCGCTAAGATTGTCCTAAAGTCCGTTTTTGTCTACGTGTACCAATAATTGTCTACTACTGATAGAGTAAGCTATCTAGCTTTTCTGAATCTTTGGCCTACACTGTGGCCAAAATACTCTTCGTTTGCTCAGCATTAGTAAAAGCTTACTGTTCCGCTCATATGATCCCTTGATCAATCACTCTTCAAAGTATACCAACAAAACATAGAGACGAACACTGCTTTCTAGAAGGTTGATTTGGTTAAAGTTACCTGCCTATGCTAACGTCTCTGGGAAAAAAGGAAATAAACCACTGAGCTCTTCTGAGCGTTTTCCATTAATCTTATTCCCACAGCGCTGCAAAATGCACGGCACTACTAACCAAACGCTTTATCCATCACAGTTTGTCTAAATTCTTTCAAACGTTACATTGTAACACAACGTGTACAATACAAAAGTAATCCTGGGTGCAATAGTCATTAAAGCACCTCAAAACCATGCACAAGTTTTATGCTAAAATCGTGCCCCAATGACCTTCAATTCTTAATGCGCGCAACGACATCTCCACTGTGTCGCGCCAAACTTAATCAATTTATGAAATAATTTGGTTTATTCTAACATCTTCCCTCAAATGCTCATTCACTCCAAATCGACATGGCAGTGAAGGCATACGATATTAAACTAAACCATTGAAACACTAAAAAAACAGAACAATTTTTTAGTTTTTACCTTCTCGGTATTTTCGTACAAATGATTAATGGACTTCAATTTTCAGCCTTTAGTTCGGCGGTTTTTCTTTTCAAAAATTTACACCGCATTACATTACTTACAAAATTAAAAGGCTCAAATCTGCATTTCCAATGCAACACTGAGTAACAATATTTGACACGCCTGTGCCAAAGTTACTCGAACTGACCGTTCCCCCTTTTCTCATGGTTCCTTTAATCTCACACGATGTGGTCGCGGTCCCGGCGGTTTTCCAGCAGGCCTGAGGCTACTAAACACACGAATGTTAGGCTGTGTCCTGCCGTCACGCCTCATTTTCCACTTTGGCCTGTTCCCGTAGGAATTTGAAAAGGACGCCAGTAGCTCGGAGGGAGCCTGTGCCAATTTCTCTTTGTATTCCCCCCTGCGCGGTCTTTAGCCACCCTGCCCTTTCGACTTAGACCCTGCCGGCAAGGCCGCTTTTCCGAAGTCGTCGAGCTGAACCGCGCGCTTCGTTGGGGTGACGCACCTCCCTTTCTCCCTCCACACCTGGCTCGCCGCTTGTGCTTCCATGAACAGCCCCATTGACGTTTCCTTAAACGTATTAGTGGCCTACCCTCTCGTCTTTCTTGTGACTGAGTGGGGCCTGTCCTAGGCTTGCGCAGTGACGAATGCCTCCGCTTCTTCCTTTTTCTGCGATGTTTGCAAACCAGCGCGGTATTATCGCTGCACTGCTGAAGCGTGGCGCTCTTGCTCTCATCAGCCACTGCGCTAACCATGCCTAAATTTGACAATGTCGAAAGGTCCCCCTGAGGCACGAAGAAGGTTTCCAGCCTCTTACTGGGCCCATTAGGGCTGCTGGCAGCCTCTTCATCCACGCAAGGAGCGTCTTTCGACATCGTCCCCACCTCCAGACCGGCCACGGCCTCGTTCTCTGCATGCTCTACATTGATGCATTCAGGAATTTGCGGGCCATTTTCTGGCGCGATCTCTGTTTCTAGCGCTTCATGACGCGCCTCAATTTCTGGCGCTTTGCGACGCGCCTCGCTTTCAGACTCCGGTGCGAGTCTTCTTTCTTTTTGCTGACAGAACTCCCGAATCTTCTGATCAGCTCTGCTTTGATAATTTCATAGTTGTTCACGTGCTGCTCACTGAGTCGCGCAACAACATCCGCTGCCTCGCAGGGCAGAACCGTGCGTAGCTTCTGAGACCAGGTGTCTCGCTCACACTTAAGTTGACTACACTTTCGTTCAAAGAGTCTAAGATACAGGCCCATATCCCATGATACCTCATATGGCTGCATGTACCTAGACATCTCGAACTCTGCCTCATTTTCGAGAAGTACTACTCCTCGTTGAGGTCCCAGCCTCATACTCAATTCGTAGTCTTGTTTGAAAAATTTTAGCTTGAGGCTTTCTCTTTCATCTTCACTCTTTCCCTCCATCTTAGCTGCTCTTAGTTTTCTTTCGATGATGAGGTCCCATTCTTCGCTTAGTTCCTCATCATCAGCCCCCAAATCATTAATCGCTTGAATGATTATGGGTTTTCGTGCCAAACCCTTTGTATCGATCCCCAATTCCTCACACAACAGCAACAAGTCTGACATCTGCAGCTCCCGTAAGTCCATGATCGTACTGAGTGCTCGCTACTTCCAAAATAACTTTCCGAAACGGCGAAACTGAGTCTTTCGGCAAAGTTAACTACCAGTTCTAAAATTTAACCCTCTTTTAGAACCTGGTTCACTCAAAGGAAAAGCCAAGCACTCACCCATACGTGATCCATGTCTCGAGCCAACTGCTTCTCTTGGGCCGACTGTTGTTGTCACGTGTAGCTTCGAATCCGACCGTTGCCAACCAGTTGTTGTGGATCCCACCTCCGGTTGACGAAGGAAGAAGCGGGACGTTGGAGGATGCGAAAAACAGAACAGGGTTTACGGCACTATTTACAAGTATTTACAGCATGAGGTTAAGAGTTCGCAAACCACGAACGTGGTGGTTGAACCGCTACACAGTTCAGAGCCATCACAAACTACGAACGTGGTGGTTGAACCTTTACTTGGTCCAGAGCGCCGTCCCGCACTCGGCGGCGTCCTTATAAGCCCTGTCGGGCTCCTCCTTCTTGCGGGGAACACCAATCACACACACACAACAGGTGAAAGGTACGAGCAGGCACGGCGCACGTGAACATCCAATTTCGAGTCAAGACCACTGCACTTAAAGGTGGCGCCAGAGAGGCTCTTGCTCGTCGTGTACGTCGCTGGTCGAGGGGTCCCAAGCTTCGGACAGCAGACATCAAACGGTCCGCCAAACGGTCCGCTCAATTAGCCGGGTACTTTGTGGCGGCGGTCGCCGTTTCTTCAAAGGAATACGCTCTTTGTTGTCCCCTCCGGAACGGCTTACAGCTTCGTGGCGACAGGACGTCTCATCCGCCGGCTAGCAGGGACAATAGCTGGCGAGCATAGACATTCGGCGAGTCGGCTACTTGTTTGAGGATTAAAAGAGCGCCGCTCCCCCGTCATCTCTGGACGCTGGTTCCGAGAAAACTGGAGTTCCAGGCGTGGGAACGCGGCCCGGCTACGCTTCTCAGCGACAGCATGGCGCCTGCTGACGCCGGTCATAACAACATGCACACCCACATGTATTTGTACCAACTGGCATGCACTAGACATGCATTAGACGCGCGCCTGGCGTTTAAATAAAAACCGACAAGTGAACTCGCTTTGCAGATCCGCGTCGACATACGTTGACGGAGTTGCACGAAAGCATTCGCGTGAAATGGTTCATAGTTGCACTTCATGGTGTGCTTCATCTCGGAAAGCACGAGGTAAGTTGAAGAGAGCGAAACCATTTTCTGTTGTTTACGGCAACGCAGCATTGCTGAAAAACGCAGATGTTGCATTGAACGAGCATGGCGAAACAATCTTGGTCGGCTTAGCGCACACCGAAACGCTCATCCTCTTCAATTTATGTTCTGGCTACGATTTTGTCTTTGGTCACGGCGAGAATCCGGCTGGAGCCATATGCGCATGCGTACTCGTTTTGAACCTTTTGCATAATAATAAATAACACCGCCAGCCATTTGCGAGATCACGTGCAAGTAATGCACCAATTACAGACGCGGATGGCAGAGAAAAAGAGGAGTAATCGAGAGAGTGAGGAGGACGGCTCGAGAACAATGAGTGACGCTACCTTGTTTCACCTAGGGACCTTAGCATCGCCAGATCGTCACGACGTGGCGGCGCGCGCTTTAATCACCCACGCGTACTTTGCCCCGCGGAGAAGAAGGCAAGGTGAGCTATCACGCTTGCGCTCACTTATCTCGCGGTGGGAACAACCGTACGCCTCGGGCTTTCAGGGACGGTTCTGTTGTAGTTACCGGGCGCACAAAGGTCACTGCACTCGTTGCACAATCTCCGTTTGCGTAAAGGGCGCGATTTTCAGACACAGCGAAGTAACAACTGAGGCGCTTATTAACGTTCATCTGTACCTATGAATACGTGAGAAACGCGGGCCATTTTTCGATTTGCTTGCCATTCTTCGCGTGACCTTCCGATTTGTAGCTATCGCGACCATTGCTTCGCCTTTGTGGCAAAGCTGTGGATTGTTTTTTCCTGATTGCGGCCCAAATGAGATCATTCATCGCATCGGCGGCAACGAGCATGCTTTTGTCCCATAAAAGGGAATTATAATTTTAACTTGATGCGGAAAGTCGACAAAAAATGACCGCCAGCGTCACCCAACAGCGATGTGGTCAACCTACTGGTAGGACAATAAATCCCTCGCAGGTAGACTTATTTTTGCTTAAAGACAAACATGTATAACTTGAAATTGTATTTTACGCATTAGAGGCAGCTTTGGGCTGTGCCATTAACTAACTTTTGCTTTTTTTTTAATTTTTCTTACGCGTTCGGTTCAAAGAGGTGGCCGGTGGCACTGCCGGCGGTGTGTTCGCTTGCCTGCATGCCTGCCTGCAAACTTCGGAGAAACGCGAGCACGGCGTTTTCGCTCGTGTAGTCGTCTTTGCAAAAAAAAAAAAGAAAGAGAGAGAGAGAGAGGGGGGGTGGATGGGAGTTCATTGTTTTAAAAATTTGCTTTTCCTAATGAAGAGCCCTGTGCACACCCATGGATACTACTGGAACTGCTGGAGTGAAAATTATAACTGGAAAGTGAAGCCAGGCCCCTGACATCTAGCTCCAGTGGGCACAATAAAACGTTAGCAAAAAGCGAAGACAAAACAGCGTTCGCCTCACACGCCGTGCTACTCCGAATATTTGGTCGAGACTGGATGGCACCCCACAGTGAAATACATCACTGTAAGGCGTAATCACTGTGGGTGCCATCAATGTAAGGCGACACAGAGAAACCACACGCGGATGAGGTGACTCCGAGTCTTAACAAATCGACAGCCACCTCTAGACACCTTAATGCTCTAGACATTTAGGGGACAGCTTTGAAGCGCCAGAATTTGTAGGACCGAAACGAAAGAGTGGGCAGGACGATCGTGAAAAAAATGGACCAACGCAACGTGAAACGTGACTTCCAGTTTGTGCCCTGTAAACGGGGGGCGGTATATCTCATTCCGTTCACGTGTAGGCGGTGCTTCGTTTGCTTGAATTGCAGACTTACCCCCGTATTGACAAACGCTCCTCGACTCGACTTTCCCCCTTCACTTGACAGAGTTGAGCACTGCGCCATCGCTCGGCTGAAAAGGACACTGCGCTACTCAAAAATCGCAGCAGATTATCGGTGGTATGCAGTGACTTGCTGTGCCTAGAGAAGGCGCTCCCATCGGCTTTCTCAAGTGAAGGTGAAGCGTTGAGTGAAGGGACGTTCTAGAATACGGGGGTTAGAGAGCATCGTATAGCTCCCTTAAAGGAATAACCTGTTCGCACTTTGCGATGCACTGCGGATGCGAAGCTGGTTTCTCCGACACTTCTCTGATTTTCAGTCATGAGAACAAATTAACAAGAGAAATTAACGAAACCTTTATGATAAAAGAGAAAGGCGACGCGTGTTTCAGCCAACCTTCAATGATTGATATGTGGGGTTTAACGTCCCAAAACCACCATATGATTATGAGAGACGCCGTAGTGGAGGGCTCCGGAAATTTCCACCACCTGGGGTTCTTTAACGTGCACCCAAATCTGAGCACACGGGCACACAACATTTCCGCCTCCATCGGAACCTTCAATGAGCTTGCTGGAAAGTGAATGTAATCTACTGCGTAAGTCCGGTGTCCAGTCAAAATTATTTTGTGGGGAGAGGGGGAGGTTGGCTTTTTGCAAGCAATCTGCGCAAGAGTGTACGCATGCGTGCCATCTAGTGGGGTGTACATTTTTCCTTTCTTTCTGGCAATAAATTCTAGTTTCAAGTTAGCGCTCCTCCTGCCCGCTCTTCTTGGTTTTTTCGGTCTTTGTTTTTTGGCGCTTAAAAGTTGTTCCTAATGTCATACGAACTAGCCCAAGCTTCCGCGTTTCTAAATGTTCTAGACACCCGCTACGCAACCGTTTTTAAATACTGTAGCGAAAAATGAGCTTATCTGCCCCGCATGGCAATCTCCACGCTGCGGAGGTGACCGGACTGCGAAGATTACAGACGAATTTTTACACAAATCTGCCCTCTCTCCCCCTGGACCACCCCAAGGCGTATAGAGACTATAGCGTCCGGGCTGTGAAGCAACGCCAACACTTTTCCTCGTCACGTGGTAGCGCGCAGAGAGCGACACAAATCACGCACGAAACGAATGGGAGGCGCTAGCCTGGCCCTGGAAAATCAACAACGACTAATCGCATAATACCTGGTGTTTTACGTCCCAAACGCACGATATCCGGGACGCCATAGTGCAGGGCGCCGGAAATTTCGACCACCTGGTGTTCTTTAACATGCCTAAACATCGCACAATAGCACAGGCCTCCATGAAAATGTGGCCGCCATAACTGGGATCCAACACAGGACCCTCGGGTCAGTAGCCGGGCTCCGTAACCGCTGCACCACCGCGGCAGACCAGCGCCGTCCAAAGAGCCTGACAGGTGGCGCTCGTGTCAGTGGGGTCTTGTAATAGGGCCACCACCCTGCCGGCAAACTCCGTTTTAGGTGCGTAACGCTTCAGGGCCCACGATTTTTGAAGCGAGGTGTGGGAGCGCGCCAGTTCGTATTGCATGACTTAAACCGCTGAAGCGCAGAAAGGTAACAACGGACAAAGAAAACAATGAGGACAAGCGCTACTTGCAACTAAAGCTTTGTTGCAAAGCACAAGAATATATACCTGTCACATGACATCACAATCAAATTAATCAATGCACAAATTGACTGATTTGATTTAGGTGCATTGATTGATTTGATTGTGATGTCATGTGACAAGTATATATACTTGTGCTCTGCAATAAAACTTTAGTTGGAAGTAGCGCTTGTCCTCGTTGTTTTCTTAGTCCGTTGTTACCTTTCTGCGCTTCAGCTGTTTAAGCCACGATTTTTGCCGTCCATCCAAGACTCCTGTCGCATGGTCACGTAGTGGTCAATACGGGCCTAAAACGGACTAAGGTTAACGATGCTCAAACCGAGTACAAATTGAATAACAAGGTCTAAAATATTACAAACTACAAAACTGACTCGAAATGAAACACAATAATTTACCTAGAATAGCGCAAAATGCTTCCGATTCATCCGGCTGGTACCCGCGACGCGCGAGAGAGGGCACCACCAACTAGGCAAGCGCGCGATTGCAAGAAGAGTCGCAGCATTGCCCGTGCTACGCACTTCCTGAGGTTTCGTGGTACGAGAGTTACACTATATGCGTACATTTTAAAGCTGCAAGACCTACAAAAGAACCGACATTCGCGCCGGATCTTTTTTCACCGTCATATTCCCTGCAGACCTCTGGGGCAGTAGTCTGTCCTGATTTCGTGCATATAATTAAGTTTTCCCATCACTGCTACAACTACTACCTACTTGGACACCATTAATGCCTTTATATTGTGACTCATTGCTATAGGCTACATTCACAGTTTATCAGAGATACCACACATTTTGCTTGCGCAATGCTGCTTTCAACGTCGCTGCAAGGCACCTCGCCCCGCAACAGACAGCTACGCCCATTCAAGCATCGCACGTCACTCGCAAGCAGTATACACAGCGGCTACAGGGGACAAACAAGGAGCGCCTTTCACGACTGTTCTGTGCATTTACTGGGTCGTTAGAGACCTTAGATGATTTGAAGGTACGTCCATCATGCAGGCCGCTCGCAAGTTTGCAGCAGGACGCAGGTACATACGGCTGCAAACCACGTAGGCGGTATAGGCAAAACCTTTCCTCTCCGAACGAAGCATGGCGAAATCCCACGATAGTAAACAAGACAAAAAACTGCGTAAACAAACATAAACACGATTATGAAATAAGAGAAAGTAAAAGAGAGGGGAGGGGGGATAAATGGCGACGTATAGGTACTTCAGAAATAAATCGATAGTCTATAGACGCAAGCTGGGGGTCGCAAGGAGAGTGTTGGAGGTTGTGCAGCATGAATGATCTGTCCAGTGTAGAATTCGGTGCAGTAGTGACAATAACCTCCCCGTCTTATTTTCTGGCGGGAATCAGCAAGCACCGGCCAATCGCTGAAACAAAAACAGGAAAATGACGTTTCGGCATCCCCGTAGCTTTGTTTCAAGAATTGGTCGGTGCTTGCTATTTCTCGCCATAAATTTTTCCTGGCCAGACGGGTTTTCGTTTAATCCCGCGGACTTCATCTTATTTTCTACAACGACACTGTACTGGAATAATACCCAACCTAGTATTCTTAACTTCCGCATCCTGAAATTGGCAAATAAAAATCAACTGGAATAACTATGTCTTTTTTTAATATTAAACGCATAAAGAGGTTGGTGCTACTAGCGTGACGCAATCAAAACTTCAACATTTCACACGCACCCTCCTAATGTTAATTATGAAATGTCGACTGTTCAGTTTAATGTGGACCTTCTTTCCAAGAAGGCACTGAAGAAGACTACCCAGGCAGTGGCTCCGAGGTCAAACTAAATGAAAAATTCAGCCTCTTTTAAAGACCGGCAGGCGACTGCGATTTGAAGTAAGTTTTAGCATATTTAATAAAATTCAAAGGGCTCCTGACACCGTACTTACCATTTTTCTTTTGTTGTTTTGAAGGTGGGTTTGCTCAGCCGTACAAATGTCCTACATACAGACACAGCTATGAGCAAGCGTGAATATCAGGAAATGCTAAGACATTTTATTTCGATGTTAAAGTCAATTTTACCGCGGCACGTTTGCCCCCATAGACCACAGCTTGATGTTAGACTGCAGTACAAATTCTGGTCACATCACGCATCAATCTCGATCGTTGTGATGACGTCAGGTACCAAAACGTCAATATGACGCTATAGTGACACTTGTGCGTCACCTACGGACGCAATGTGCAGAGCGGCCGTGGAAACGTCACATCTCGCGAAAGCACGAGACGAGAAGGTCATACCGTGTTGCGACGTCAGGGCACGGTTGGAACCGAAACCAGTTTTTAAAAACGTGCTGTAATCAACTTTTCAGTCAGAATTCACGGTTAGCACTCCATTGTGTAGGTTCTTTGACCTTTCATTTGACGCAACGAAAAAAGGAAAAATACTTTCGTATCAGTACCTCTTTAATAAGTGAATAATAATATTGTAATCACGCGCCAAAATCACGATATGATTTTGAGAGACGCCGTAGTGGAGGGCTCCGGAAATTTCGACCATCCGCTGGTGTTTCTTTAACGTGCACTGACATCACCCAGTACACGGGCCTTTACCGTTTTGCCTCCGTCGAAATTTGACCACCACGACCGGGCTCGAACCCACGATCTTCGGGTCACCAGCCGAGCATCGTAACCACTGCTCAACCACGGTGGACTCCTTTAACAAGCAAATGCGCGGGAATAGTTAAAAAAGCAAAAGTGCCGCCATAACCACGAAGTGAATGATGCCGAGTGGGCGAAGCTCCGGAGGTAAACCTGGTAAACCGTGAATACTCCGCACATTTTGCCCACTCGATTTTGTTACAACGCTCCCCCTAGCGTACGTCGCCGCACTGAATCGAACGATTGCCTTCCACCAATGACGCGCGCCATACGTGACATCATTCCTATTTTATAACATTTCGCATCTTTCATCATCAACTACAAGTACCCCCGTCTAGTTTATAACATCTTTTCATCATCAACTACAAGTAACGCCATCTAGTGAACACTGCAAGAACTAAACGAGAGGTGGCTACATACAGGGGACGCACAGCCCACACCTTAAGGAGCTTCGCCCCTAAAATATTGCGACAATGTACTAAGTGTAAATATTGATGATGTCGCGACGAAATTGTAGAATTTAAAGGAAGTACATTCGGGCGAGCAACGTACAGCGCGGATGGGAAACGAGGACAAAGGTAGGAAGAAACACACAAGACGACCGCTTAGATGTTTACCTTACGAATGAATGAATCCCTCTACTTTCTTCCATCTTTTAGGAGAACTTTTTACATTCTTATTTCGTTCCAATCATCGGACGACTGATTCCGCAGTGGCTTTCAGATTAGCTGTCCAGTCAACACCTTACCGTTGAAGTGAAATTTTCACTTCTGGCTTTGACTTCGCAGACACGAAAGCATGCGTTTCCCTCTCTCTCTGTATCTGTCAGTCATGGCGCCTGTTTTAAATGTAACCAGAAAATCCTCATTCAATATAGAATCTCTACACAGTATCATAAGTTGTTTGCGTTTGGACATACGCGAACAATAATGACGACACACATCTTGGTAAGAAAGTATAAAGAAAGAAATAATATTTACGTATAGGATAGGGAATTCATAGCCGACACTTTTACGCATAACTCTCGTATTATATTCACAAAAACTCACAATCCATTTCATCTCCCCCCTGTACACCGACGGCGAAATTGTGATACTCCTAGCCCTCCGGCCGTCTCGGCAATCGCCATTAACGCCTGTACACTCTTACAGCGGGGTCAGAGCCGACTGAAGATAAGGCGCAGAACTGAAGTCGCAAACATCGGAGGCGAGACACAACGGGATTTGTGAGAGGAATTGATTACGAAGTCACAGGCTGGTGTACGTGAGTCGACTCGATGATGATGAGGTTAGAGGCAGATGAATTTTAAAAGCTGTGCGCACGCACACATACGACGTCACGCACGTGAAGTTTCACGAGTTGTTCACGTGCGACGCCGCCAACGGAGCGGGTTTTTCGACGATCTCTCTTTTTCTCTCGCTCTCTTTCACCGAAACTCGCTTATCGCGGAAAGGTCATCGCCGGCAATTACTACCAGCGATTGAACGTCAACAGTTGTGCGCCCCGTACATTGGCACAATAGAAAAATAAAACGAGAACAAAAATTAAGTGTGAACCGAAAGTGGCGTTCAACGGCTTCATACCGGTGCCGCACACTGCATTGCCGATCGCAGCTGAGCCCTATCAAAATCGAATTTCTCAATTGTGATCGAATCCGTTCTGCAGCTTGCGTAAAGCAGCCAAACACCGGTGTCAAAAGGTCCATTTCGATCGCGATCAAACCTGACACGGATCGAATTTCTAGGTTACGATTGGCATCTTTGTCAAGCTGCAGAGGTAGCCAATCACTGTTGAACAATTTGATAAAGATCGGGCTTAACTAGCGATCAGCAGAGGGTTGCATGGCACCGGCAAAGTGATCATGATTACGACTGCTCTTGTGGCATTAATCACGCCAATAATGCAAACGTCGAACTAGGCAATGCCGTAGATGCATTCCTGGCGACCATTCGGTCAGCATGCGAAACTGCAAGCCACCGTTTGCTTGCTCGGTCCAGTAAGACTCCTAAGAAGCATGTATTTGGAATAGCCCTCATACGAGATCAAGTAGTTGTCAGCGTTTTTCCGCCTTTCGAAACGAAACTAGAGGTACGAAGCTGAAGTGAGGGACCGAATCCTTTCCAAAAGCACCTCTGACAAACGAGGGCGCGATGGATGCTTGGAAGTAGTTCAACAGCAGATCCGATGCCGCTTTATTTTGTGTGCATCCCCGTTTATGTGTAAACCTTGAAATAACGTTCAATGTTCCAGTGGTCGAGACTTTGGACGGAATAACCGAAGTTAAAAAGCAAAGATACCTCGATCGACGTCTTCTCGTCTTCTTAATGGAGAGTCCACACTTAACGAGGATGAGAAACTGCGGTATTTAAGGCGATGCGTCTTTCGGACAACTCGCAAGATGACACCACACAAACTTCATCGAGAATTAAAAGCACGAATCACGCGATAGCTTCGCCTAATGGCTCGCTATCATCGATCCTGGGGAACTTCCACCGGCAACCGGCGGTCGTGCGACATTCGCCTTCTCCGCGTAAAACTCCCGCCGTTGGCGACGACAATCCCGATCGCGTCGGTTTCCCGACGCCGCGTTCAACTGTCCACAGCAATCGCGTCGTCCCGTTACAGATACGACAAACACGAGTCCCCGAAGGGCCGTATTTCGTTCGAAAGGCCTAAGCTACTACAACTCCGTCTAGGCACTCCGAGATCCCTCCGGGTAGCTGCGTAGCGGCACGGAGAGTCTCTCCGTCACGCTGTCGGCAACTGACGCCATCGACTTACCTCGAATGGGAAATGGCTTGGGTCCGGTGCTGCTGTATCTGCTAACCATGCCACGGACGACGATTGCACCGTTACTTTCGCCGATCACTAAATGCGGACCCAAGTACTGCTTGCAATGAATGAGATGGACACACGCGCCGACGCTGGCTGTAAACGTTGAACATCGCCGCAACACCTGGCGGTAGGTCAGACTACTAAATAAAAAAAGATATTTTATTTCAACACTTACGACAACCTGTATTCACTAACTAACCAAGAAAAACGAACAACGTACAAGAAAATACAGAAAAATTAGGCAATAATAGTTTTAATTTAGACATTCACTATTATGTATTAACTAGCATCACAAACCAATTGACTAAAATAATAGACTCATAATACCAATAACATCAACAAACACTTCTGCGTTTAGTTGTTTTAAGACTTTAAAATAATTATTTTATTGAATACAATGCGAGTATCGGCGCCCCGGCCACTAGTCACTGAAATGTCAGCATGCGCCGCTAGGTGGCCGTTAGTTTGTTGAAGCGAATCCAGCTTCAGTCGAGCCAATCCAGTTCCTCGAGTCGCCAATCGCCAGCGTAAAGTTATTTGCAGCCATCGGGTTGCTGTGTGCGATGTGTGTCGTCGTTTCCGTCAAGCGGCGGTCGCTTCTCCGAACGGATCCGTGAAAGATGGTCGCGATCCCGCCTCCGTCGTCGAAGTCACCGTCGGGGAACCCATGAGAACCGACATGTCTCACCTCCAGCAACCAGCGCGCAACGCTTACCGCCCGAGCACCGAGATGCGGGGCTCGGTTCACTTGACCGCCGAAGAGAACGAAACGGTCGTCTCGGCGTGCAGGGATCGCAAATGGCTGGTAAGGACCTCTCAAAGGCGCCTTCAAGACGTTTCAGTGTCCATCAATTGGCCGTTTGTCGCCCCGTGAGCGAGTCAAGAGTGAACGAGAGACGGTACTGCCTTTTCTCGGCTGCCATCGCCTACAACTTCCCGCTGCTTCAAACGGCGTATCCTAGTCATCGTCGGGCCCCCGACTGGAGAGAGTGTTTGTTTAGTCATCTTCGGTGTAGAGCCGCAGTGATGACAGTGGCTTTGTTTAGCCGACGAGAGCAAACAGTCCCAGCGAACGACCTCCGGTATCTCGGGCCTCTCACGGGCAACAAAGTTTTGGGTGACAACCAGCCAAACCACCTTTACGAGGGATATAGCCATACGTCGCCCAGTGTCTCCCACGGCTGTTCGCAGCGACGATAAGCGCCAGTCCGGCCGTCTCGCGAATGGGCCTGCTTGTTTCGAGTGGAACGCCAGTGTTTATCTCGACGAAACGTCGTTAAGCGCCGTTCGGGCGTCCGGCCGCAGGCGTGTCTCGCTCGTAGCGTGCGCGGTAAATATTTTTTTCCTGTGACAAATTACAAATCGATGTTCGAATCGGGCCGTTCGAAAGAAGAGAGGGGAAAGAAAAAGTAAAGAGGGGGGCGTAAAAACGAACTCGAAGGCGGCAATTAAGCGAACAAACAGGTAGAGAGAAGGCAAAACGCCGCGTCAAAAATCGTCAACTAGGTCGCCTCGCCGCCGCGATTTTGTCGGAGGGGGCCCTGACGAAGTGCGGCCGAGAGTGGTGCCGTGCTTCCTTCGCCAAGTACCGACGGCGCGTCAGAGCGAATATCCGCGCCGCTGACTGGGCCCTTCCCGAACGTCCCCAGCAGCTGCACCTTGTCTTTTTCCGCTTGTACGATTACGATTGCTAGATGTATAACAGGGACTAGTGATCCTTGCGAGTAATCTGTCTTTCGCGAGGCCTTGGCTCGTTCCTCGTCGCTCAGAAAAAAACAATGTCCTTTAGGTGACGTTTGTTCCGCCCCGCAATCCCGGTTTTTATTGTCACGTGCCTTACTCCGCCGCTGGGGCTTTAATTATGTGTTTCTTTATCTACGCGGTTACTAGTTCGACATCAGCGGCCGGCAGCCGATTCGTGTTCTACCAGAACGACTACGGAGTGCTCGTTTACCGTAGCGATCGTAGCAGTTCTGCGACGCAAAGCGTCTCCGCGCACGTAAACCCTAGTAAGCACAATCTGTCGAGTTCAGCGCGGGAAAAAAAAAACATGAACTACGCGTTAAAGGGGAGTGGAATAAAGAAAAAAAAAAAACGTCGTTCGGCGCCTTTGCCGACGCAGCTGCGCCTGTCGCCTGCGGTGTACTTCACTCCACACATCCTGATATATTCCGGCGCGGTCGTATACCATTGTTGCTTTTTTTTTTTTTCTGACAGGGTGACTTCACAATGATGCGCACGGGTGTCGACACGAAACGCTCGCTTGCATTTCAATGCCGCTGGCTCCTCGTGAAGAGAAGAATAACTTGAGAGCTGTTAGATTTCACTCGGCTCTTTTTGCCAGTGTCCTTAACTGGTCACTCGTATGTTTTGCAAGGGTAAAATCAGGTGTTCCTGGTATCGTGTTCGGCAAAATATACCTTGTGGCACTACTCTTAGGCCTGCCTACAAATTTTGTGTTTTTAACAGCGAAGTACTAGCCGAATACATGAAAGTTGCTAGCATTTGTGCGCAGTTTGTGTTTTCACCAAATAGTTTTTCAACATAAGACAAACAGACCGCAGAGTACTTTGTTAAATGTCATATACGACTTGCCACAGAAAATTAACGCTGCCAGATGTTTATGAGCATGAAAGAGAAATCAATATAGTAACACAACCTAGGTGACACAAAGTAATGTCATGTTTAATCTAAGTGATGAATGCCGATCATGCTTAGTGCCGCACCTTTACTGTTTGCAGCTGTACTGCATGCATTGTCGCATGCAAAGGCATGCGACATTCCTTCAATATTATACTTCTTCGCTCAGCTTGCTACTTGAGTGCATTTGACTTCCTCACATTTATCATACCACATTGCAATTTCTGTTTAGTTTATTTGTTGATAATGAATAGTTCAATCTACGAAGACGTAAGAAATTGTGGGGTGACAGTAGCAATATTAATCAATAATAAAGGCAGTCCCTTTAACCCACTACTGCTATATCCTAATTTATGCGACGTCTGATACCCACATGAATTCATATGACTGAGTGGCAATTCAACTTTTGTCTTGCAATACCACAGCGCAAAAGACAGCTGAGCACCACAGCTGGTCGTGAGTACTTCAAGGGTGACAAAACCACACGTCTGAAGTTAAATAGGAAAAGAGTGGGCATCTATAGAATCTCCAGTGCATACTCTTGGTTCTACTTCAGGCTAAGCTTGCATGCAGACATCAGCACTCGTGAACACAGCAGTATGCCTTTGTGATTCACCAATATTTTTGTTTGTTGGTGCTCTTAGTACACCCATAGAATTTTAAGTAACAATGCTAATTTCCAACTTACTGGCCAAATGATAGAGAAGTGCAGCGAAGATATAACAGCGCGAACACCCACCCACATGAGAGACAACATGAACACGTTCATGTGGGTGTGGGTTATCACTGTTAAACTTTCACTGTGCCATGAATCAACTTACCCAAAAGAAAGTATTGAAGGAGCTAGGAAAGTCAGCTCTTCTGTGTCTAAATTGCTGGGTTCTAAACCTCCATAGGTTCGGTCTCTCAGTTGCGCGTATAGCTCTGCTAATCTTCAAGTGTGTCTGGCTGTCAAGAACTTGATAAGCGTGTCGTCGATATCTGGGAAAGCGGAACTGCTCCTGGGTAGTTTCATATCGGTGTGTAGTGAAGTGCTGCTTGTGATTTCCTGTTTTTTTGTAATTGTCACATGTTGTAGTGTCAGCCTTGCTTCAAGGCGGGATTGATGCATATTGTAGAAATCACATTTTGTTCAGTGATGTCATAATGGAACACATGTAAAATCATAGCATGCTTCAGTCGATGCAACTTGTAAAAACATCAAGGTGCATGTTAGCTAATCCCAGTGGTGAAAATGCATCTAGAGCTTTCCACTACTTGACGTATCATTGCCAGTCTCAACCAATGGAATAAAAACCCGATCAATGTGTCACTGTGATTGGATTCGTGTCAAAATTGGCATTAGACTGCTAAGCAAATACTAGACGTGCGCACATGACAAAGTCAAATCAGTGCTCACTGCAAACCACAGCATCATCAAACACCTCTCACCTTAGTAAACGGTGTGTAATATCCTTGTCTTTCACTGTCTTCCGGATTTCATATACAAGTTCAACCCACTACACCAGCATACATTTTCCTGCAGATAAGCAAGGTAGCCGATACACATCTGTACTTTGTTGATGCTGCACGTGGCTGAGCACTTCGCAGTGGGTGGAACGCGTTAAATCGCACACTTGTCTAGCAGTTAGCAGTGTGTGATGACTGGTTGCTACCATGCTCTTCTGCCATGCTCTATTATATAGGTTAACACGATTCCTTGTTCAACAAGATGCCAGTGTAGGGTCTTTTCGCAAAGGAGTTTTAGGTACTGGCATGGCTATGGGGCAGAATGCCTTACTGCCATGCAGAGGGCCCAAGTTCAAATGCTAATTCGATCCTGGGCATCTTTCTTGTCTCATTTTATTTTTTCGTGTTTATCGGTTATGCCACCAATGACGACACCGCTCGACGGAGAACCCGGCAGCCTAATAGCTGCGCTCTAAAAAATACCAAAGTTGGCTTGGTGGCCCTTAAAAAGTATGTCAAGGAGCTCGGTTGTGTCCTTTGCAGGTCATTGCAATGGGCATTGCGGAAATCTACCAGTCAGGACCACCTCCAAGACATGACCGGTGGCAGCGGTGCTGCTGTGGTGTCGTCTGCTTCATCAAGGACAACGTGGCGAAGGCGTTCTACATCCGCCTTTTCGACTTCGATGTGAGTGTCATCACCGTTAGTTATAAAAAACACTGTGGACCATGCCTTAGCACTCTGCAGCCTGTTGCAATATCATACTTTATATTACACACTAGTGAATCAATGTTTGCAAGGCTGGTAACTATAACTTTATTATCAGCCTTAAAAAAATGCCCACGATGTTTGAATTACTTTAAGATGTTTGAAGCTACATATTACTCATGAAAATGAAAAACATCCTTTCCCCTTCAATATTACTCTATGGACCTTGCCGACTTTCAGAGAATGGATTTGCTGTATTGGTAACTCAAGACATTGTCACCATCATGTTTCATCTTCCTTACAGAGGCGGGACTTCGTGTGGGAGCAGGAGCTCTTTGTTGAATTTACATACAAAACCCGGCTTCCATACTTTCACACCTTTGAGGCAGATGTAAGTGTGAGCTGTGATGCATCACTTTTATTTTGCCCCTACTGTTGGAATGAACCGTGGCTGCTCATTTTACTTTATTTTCAGTCACGCATTTCATAATAGAGCTTTAGTGTAGCGTACACTCACAGTTTGCATGTTTTACTATATTGTTATCATCAGCAGCTTGAACACGCTCCCTGCAGGGTGAAAACCCTTATTACGTTTCACCAATCAACCCAGTCCTGTGCTTGCTGCCGCCACGTTATCCCTGCAAACCTCTTAATCTCATCTGCCCACCTAGCTTTCTGCCTTGCTCTCACACGCTTGCCTTCTTTTGGAACCTAGTGTGTTGCTCTTAATGAGCAGCGTTTATCCTGCCTCTGCCCTACATGCCCTGCCCATGTTGATTTCTTCTTCTTGATTTCGGCCCAAATGTCCACTAACATACATTTGCTCATAGTGGGTGCAAGTTTTGTATGTGCAAAATCAAAATGACAAGCCTTTAGGATTACATTAGCATGTTAACTTGTGCAGGTGGCATAACAGTGTGTCGTTTCCCAGACCACCCGCTTCACATCTGCCCTTGCAGCTTGCTGTTTGTCGCAACGGCTAGCAAAAACCTTTTTTTTTTTCTAAAAATCTCGTTTCACTTAGAGAGCACAACATCGGCAGTATATTTTACATAGTAAGATCAGGTGAGCTGTTTCATGCTGTTGAGGCTTAATGAAAAATCACATTGTTAAAATTTGTTGCTGAGCTTGTTGGCTAGCGTCTATGATAAAGTGAGTAAGCACGACTTCACTAGGATATAGAAGGAATGTGCCCGTTTTTTTTTTCTGTTGTTGCCATGTGACATTGTTGCTATAAACATGCTTTTCTTCCTATATGCCAGAAGGTTCTGTGGAAGTGTTCATTGGGCATGCACTATTTTAGTGCTTCTGTAAATGGTTGTTTAGAGCATCCATATGGCAGACACCACAGGCATTTCACATTAATAGCTCAGAGGCAATATTAAAACTGTCTTTCGTCCATTCCGATTGGTAGTTCAACATTTCAATATTTATTATTGGCAAAATGCACCATGTGATAAACAAAGATAACACGCATTGAATTTTTCGCAGGACTGTCAAGCGGGTGTTAATTTTGCATTTGAAGATGAAGCAGCCAACTTTGGAAACGCTATTGAAGAGAAGCTACGTTCTCGGCGTCAAAAACGGCAAGGTGAGGACTCGCTTGATTTCAGCTACTACGCAGTCAATTTGTGACTGTGCCTTCAATAACTGGGTGCAGTATTTGCAAAAGGTTTTATTTACCGTGCAATGAAACGATTTCAACTGGTGGTTAAGCAAAACAATAGTATTTACTTAGGACTGCTGTGTCTAATGCTAAGTGACAGTGTTTTAATGCTGGGCATCTCCTTGTTCAGTAATGTAGATGTTATTTATGGGCAAAATTAAGAAATGTCAACCCTTCATTTTCATGCAAACGTCTTCACACCGTTCCAGTGTATTTCATATCGTACTGCATTTCATAGTTCAATCAAGGCATCAACGTTTGGAAAGTGCCCATGTTTCATTAAGGCAGCACACTTAGGGGATTTCGTTCCTGAAAAGTTGTGTATGAAAAAGGTGGCAAGGGCTATTTGTGTTTAGTTTTCATTTTAGTTGAAGCTTTGCTAGTAATTTTGAGCTATCGGATACTTACAAATAGGTTAACATACCTTACACAGCCCTATAATTATTATTATTTTTTTATCAGTTGTGAGCCAATTGCGAAATCTGCAGACATCTTGTTCTTGCAAAACTTTTATTAGGGGTAAACAAAAAAAGGAAGTTCTAAGGGCTCGTTTTTCTTTGTTAGAAACAGCATTAATTAGAATTAACAGATGAGATGGCCAAATAACTTACAGATGTTATTTACAGTAATTGTGATGTAAATGAGAAAAACAAAGTGGACAAAAAGATAACTTGCTGCTGGCAGAGACTGAACCTAGAACTTTCAAACAACACGTCCAATGCTTTATCAACCGCCCTACAGCGGGTGTGATGTGTGCATTTAAAGGCCAACTACAACGAAATTTGGTATTCCGCAAAGAGTCAATATATAGGTAGTCTAGCTAGAGGTAGTGCTGTCTGCAAAATGCCGCCTTCGAAATGCAAAGCACTTATCTTAGAAAAATAGCTTACAAACAACGGTGTTTTTGAAACCAAAACTAGAAAAAACGACGCCATTACGGCTTTCCGAAAGTGGCGTGAATGACGGAAAAATTGCCTGCTTCGCGCTTCTTGAGCACGCACATTGCGGATGTGCCCCTTAGTGTGTGTGTTTTTTTCTATGTTAACTCAAGAAAGCTGCATGAACATGCCTTTTATCGAATGCTGGTCCGGGCTTCCCACTGGTGGGTTTGCAGTGTCTGACCCCCGTATTCAGAAACGCAGCTTCACTTAAACTTGTCTTGCCATTGACTTCAATGCAGCAGGAACACGTTTCGAATACGCTGTCTTTAGGCGGTGCCAAGGCAGCACAAATGCACAGGCAAACGCGCTGCATTAATATTGGTTTCAACGCAGGAAACAGCGATTCAGTGGCAGGGAGGATTGCTCACAAGGAGCGACGCGGCGACGTTCTGTAGTAATCGTCATATCTAGCTCTGTCCGATTTGCCTGCGCACACAGCAAGAGCTCCGCGTCATCTGCTTGCTGGCAATTAGAGCACAAATAATATATTAAATACGCAACTGCAAAATTTTTCACTGTCATTATCGAAACTTATCGTATATATACTCCGTATTTATGGCCGTTACCGCCGAAGTAAAGTTTTGTTGCAGTTGGCCTTTAAACGTGGGAATGTTAGTCTTCAGAATAGTAGGCTGTTGTTATTACTTCTAGTGACAGCTTGAAAGATTGCGTTGGCGCTGTATTATGCTTCTCCTTCTCTTTTCCCACACAGAGAGGTTACAAAGGGCGGCCAAGAACGATCAGTCCTTTCCAGTGCATGATCGTCAGATTCCTACATGTCCCAGTAAGTGTGCTCGCACTCAGTTAACCCCATGACTCTCATGCCATTTTCTTCTTACCAGAATAGTGTTCATATGCACAAGCTCCTCATAGCCTCCGTCACCAGAAGTGTTTGATCACAATCAAACTGATATGATTCAAGTGCATATAATGACATATGTTGCATGCATTGCTTCTGGTTTGGCCTTCACTGCTGTGGCCATGTTCTCAAACGCATACAGTCGCCTGCCGATTTTCGAAGTCTAGCAGGGACCGCGAAATAGTCCAAAAAAATTGTTAAGTCTTGAAAATTAAGTTTATGCTGGTACCCCGAAATAGTCCATAAAATGTTCAAGCCTTAAAAATGAAGTTTATTTTGGATTAGAAAAGCCTAAAGTCAATCCTCAATAATTTCATGCTTTATGCTGTTCTCGGGGACGAGCAAATTCGGTTCTATTTAGGCTATGTTAACAGCGTTGGCAAGCGTGTTGGCAAAAGCTGCTGCCGTCCGTTGCAGGCGGCGAATTTGGTGGCTCCACGAAACCAAACAAACAAAACTTGATGCTGGTGAAGAAAAAATGCATGCAAGGTTTCTCCTGCTTGGTGGGATTTAGCAACACTGTCTGGGCTTCTTTTACCTGCACTGACACCGCGTAGTACATGAGCTTCCATAATTCTGGCACCATCAAAACGCTACTGTCACGGCCGCAATTGAAAAGCTGGCAAAAGTGTGTCAACGCATGTGGTGCGGAAAACTGTCGCTGAAGTTGCAAGCACTTTTGATGCATTTTTTGAAAAGGCATGCATAACAAACCCAGACACACAAATGAATGAAACGCTTAATGCTCCATTTCATGTATGGCACACGATTTCTCAAATGCTACAGGTCTTGTAGGTCTTGCTGCCTGAACTTGTAACGAGAACATCACGCAATACGTGGGACAGAAAGATATAGGTACGAGTAACTTTGGTTGATGTAAACTGAAGTGTTGTACATTTATTTTGGGAAATATGTGAAATGTGACATACTCTTTATTATACGAAACATGATGCAGAGCTGTACCTTTTGAACACCAAAGAAGGGAAGTGACATGTTTATTTTTACATAGGCCCCATCGCATACAACTGCATGTTTATGTAAAGATACTCTAAAAAATTTACAAATTTACGCCTACTCTATGCAGGTTGAGGAAAGTGTTGCAGATACAAACATCTGATTTTATTGTTAGAATAGGCCTCCATAAGTTCACGTACCTCTTTCCTGTACCTGTTATTTCCTTGCCTTGCATTGCATTGTTGCCTTTTACTTGCCACTTCTTTGCATCGCTTCTGGGGCCAGGGTAAACAAGTAAACATAGCGATTGCTCGGTGCTCTTTCCAGGTACAAATGGTTTATCAAGCCAGCACAATAAGAAATCGTCAAAGTCCAGCAACAAGAAGGGTAAGAAGCAGAAGGAGAGGAAGTACACAAAGGCTGACATCAGCAACCCAACCGACTTCAAGTGAGTGCGTTTGCTGCTCCTCGCCTTGTGCAACGGGTCGCCGCATCTGCGCCCCAATGTGTCCAATGCTTGCTCATTTTAATGAGGAAAGCGACTCGTATCGTTTGAGTGCCATAGCATTTGAATCTGTTGACTCGGTGCCAGATGAATGACTGGAGAGGCGACATTGCCTCGCATCTCATTGAACTTTCATTCTGCTTATTTTCTCGTCGCAGGCACATTCAGCACGTTGGCTGGGATCCCGACAAGGGATTTGACGTAAGTTGTTTAAATGTTAAGAATACCTTAGAAGTGTGGCAGTTTGGGCTAGTTGGTATGACATGATGATAGTTATAGCGCGAGAACAGAATAACGACTCCTTCTTGTCCCTTTGTCGTCGTTCTGTTCTCACTCTATGACTATCGTCATATCGTTAAGAATACCATTGAATGAGTAAATGGTAGCCAGCTGCTTCTAGTTTGGTTAACTTAGGAGCTAGGCTTGTCAGCGTTTCCTGTCGTCACGGTCCATCAAAAAAACTGTTATGCACCACAATGGGTGAATCTCCCTACTCGCCACCGATCCACTAAAAATTAAGAAGACCGCAGTTGGCCTAATAAATAGCCGATGGCATAGGCAGAGCAGGAACATCCTTCCTTACATATGTTCTAGTGAATCGAGATTGGGCATGTAGGAAAGAAGCACTGCCATCATATGGTCAAGTGCATTTGTGCACAGTTTTCCATCACCACTAGTGGAGCCGAAAAACCCATCCCTACATGGCCGGTTTCAGGCTTGGCACCGTTAGTGCCGCATTCAAAAATTTCCTTCCGGAACCCAGCTTTTTTTTTCGCATTTGGGTTTGGTATTTTGCACAGCTTTCTGAGTAAAGAAAACTGTTATGAAAATGGAATGAAATTCCTCATACTATTCTATTGCAAGAGATTCTACTCTTGAAACTTCTGGTTTCTGGTGTGGTCCCGTACCACTTTCAATGACCCTGGCAGGTGGTGAATATCTTCCATGGTAGATGTGTTCAATAGCCATTCTACCACACCTGTGTGGTTGGGTTCAGGGTTGATGATCAACGTATGCATTAACATTGCCACCCTGGAAACACCATATTTTACAATGGGACTCTTTAGAGCCACATTTTCATTTGCTTTGTGGGGAGATGATACTATAAAGAATATTTTTGAACTCTACCTCAGTGTGGCTCGCTTGCATGCTGCCTTTTGTGAGAAGCATCTGCATATATACTGTGTACAAGCAGTTATGGTTCAAACAAAGAATATTATATAGAGAAACGTTTTGTTCAAGCATAACAAAGGTTCATTGAACACCCACGTACACTATAATTACAGTGTGATTCCTCTATTTATATCCTTTTATTTTATTTATTTTATTGACAGTTGGAGAACTATGTTGACAGCAAGGAGCTCAACACTCTCTTTGAGATGGCGATGGTCACAGAAAAAGACCTCAAGGAGCCCGGCACGCGGCAGTTCATCTACGATTTCATTGCCAAGAACGGTGGAGCCGACATGATCAAGGGAACGGCCGCCAAGACCGGACATGCAGGTAAGAAACCAGCTGTCAGCCTCAGCAAAGCCGGACTTCATTCCACTGTTCTCATAGGTTCAACAGAGCGCATGATTTCATCAAAAAAAGCTTTTTTTTTTCCTCCTCATGAAGCATCTTATGAAGTCTGACAGAAGAGCTATTATAGTATACTCATGCTTCTACATAACGAACACTGATATAACAAAACATTGGTGCTTATAATGAATTTCCAGATATAACTTACTTATTTTTGTGTGAAATACAAGTTTATTAGACTAATGAGGTTTGAGTGTAGTTGTAGTAGGGGTGTGATGCAAAGCAGTACAGGGAGATAGATCATCCTTTGGGAACTCTTTCATATTAATGTTACCATTGCAGGGTCTGTATCTATAGAGAAAATGACCATCAGGCTAATTTTTGAATTTCCTTCAAGAACTTGACATCTGAAAATAGTAAAATTGAATGTCCTTTTTTTTTTGCCATAGATATTCAATGAAGTTTGCATTGCTAAGTTTCTGTCTACATTGGAGCACAAATATTCATTTTTGCCTGTAAATTGTGCGAGCGCGAGCAGGTGCTGTCAAAATCTATTATGGCAAAGTTTAATTCTGTGAAGCTATGGCACCTGTATGTTGTAATAGTGTTGTAAATTCAACCTAACCACCAAAACTGAAACTCATATGAACTATCTTTTTGTTTTTCCTCTTGCACAGATGTGTTTTGGTAAGAATCGATTGAAGGTAGGTCCGTTTTACACGTGTAAGTGTCGAGGACTGTTCAAACTTTGTACAACGGAGATAAGATCATTCATACTTGGCATGCAGACCTGGGAATATCTTGCGTTATTCTGTGGCATCAAACGATACGAAGTAATGCTTGTTTTGTCACAGTTCTGTTTTTCTTCAACAACCCCAAGTTCAGATATCGTAAAAAGCCTGAGCGAGTGCACTCCCCCTCCCACTTTCACCCCTGCCTACAGTAAAAGATAATTGTACAAAAAAGTATTGGAGGAGGGGTAGCTTTGCTCAATCGCCAGCTAAAATTTAAAATGGCAGCTGAAGGGCCTCCAAAAAGAATGTACACCTGTGTTTCTAATGAAATGCTTAATTTAATATTCATGTAGTTCCAGTTTTTATGGTACCGGTGGGAATCCTTATATGGAATCGGTATAACAAGAGGTAAAGATGTTCTTCAGATGTACCGAAAATTTGTAGCGACTCAGAATGCAAACCTAAGGCACCACGGTATAATGCTACTAAGAAATTGTCCACATATCTGAAGACTGACTGAGCTTGGGTGCCTCGGAACCGGTGCTCCAAGATTCTGTATCGGTGAACAGATAGAAAAAAAATTTTAAAAATGGTGCCAGAGGAAGGCAGGTCGGGCACATGCACAGCCATTATCAAATTTCTCAAATAGAGGAATATGTACTCGCTCAGATAGGGGCAGTTGCTTGGGATTTCACAGTATGCACAAAAACTTCATCTTTTCTGGACGCTCTTAAATGAAGGGCACAGCCCTATGGGCATCAGCAAAATGCTAAGCTTTTAATAATAATGTCGTTGGCATTTCCTAAGTGGAAATTCATAATGAAGCGGTCACTATTTATGAAAAGATACCGGCAGTAATTCCAATTTCTTCATATTCAATAATTTGACCCCAGTCATTGCTTTTATGCCTTCTTGTGCATTATACGTTTCATTCTGCATTTGGTAATGTATTCACCAATACAGTTACCGACCGAATAATGTGTTCACTACAGTTGCGTGTTCACACCGATGCTTTTAAGCAATTTTGGGGTGTTGATAACTGACCTAAAATGAAAGTTTTCTGAAATGGTCTTCTTCTGTACAGCTACTCCGGCTGCACCTCCCGCAGTGCCTTCGAGAGAGCACACAAGTGGGCCTCCTAGTCGGCCTCCCCCAACACCTCATGCTCATGCTCCACCGCCACCCAACGGGGCAGTGCCGAGATCTGTCCCGCCCCCACCTCCAGCACGAACTGGACAGACACGCGCCCCACCAACCCCACTGAGCAATGGCAGGATGCGCTCCACAGCCTCCCCTCAGGCGGCCCCACCCCCACCTCCGCCGCCTCCTCCCCCCAGCATGGGGGGCGGAGTTCCTCCTCCCCCACCCCCGATTCCGGCGGCCTCTGCGGCCAATGGGATAGGAGGGGGAGGAGCCGGTGTAGCTGGCCAGGACGTTCGAGGAGCGCTGCTGGAGCAGATTCGCAAGGGCAAGGCACTCAATGTGAGTGAATGATATTCAGCATGGTTGGTCTAGTTGTGCAGTTGGGCTGGTTTGTGCACGTAGCACTTGAAAGACATGGCACCAAGTTGAAAACGTTAAGAAACGAGAACTGAGGGGGCACAGAAAGAATGCAAACTAACAAACCTAAAGTTACGAGAGCTGAGCTAGTTAGTAAGCATTCATTCTAAAATACAGAACGTCAAGAATAGACCCAAAAAAGAAGTCAAGACACCACAAACACAGACTACCATTCGGCGTTTGAGGTTACTCTACTTTCTTCTTCTGTCCGTGTTTGTGTGCCCTGTCTTTTAGAATGAATAAACCTAGCACGGTTTGATCAGTAAGTTTGTATGTGAAGCAGGTTTATATAGGTTGTATAGTTGCATGACGGACACAATACCACCTGTCGAGCCTCCACATCTCAGTCAAGGCTGTGCCCCCTCTGAAACAAATTCTTGGCTACGTGACTGAGCAGCACGCAAATAACTTTGTTTGCGAGCATGTGCAATATGGAAACATGCAACGTGCAGAATTTCAGCTGCTGTTCTACGAATGTAGCGTTTGCTTGCACGCGCCTTGGTGATTTAAAGTTTGGAGGCATAACCACACAGACTCTTAAAGGGGCAGGTAACCACTCAGAATTTTAGTTAACTCAGCCAATGTAAAGATTGTATATTTCATATTGACTTAACAGAGCCTTGCTTTTCTTATTAGGCGCATATTTACAATTCTGTTTTTTTTTTTTATTTGACACTTTGGCGCCTCACACGGCAAAAGAATGAAGGAGCATATGAGTGCAATCACGTGACGTTTTGCTGGTGCACACGGTTCATGGTCTCTATGTCATTATTGAAATACAGTACACTTTTTTATTATAGATTTTTTTAGCCTGAATTGCGCCAATACATTTTCGTTTGTAGTGAGCAGAACAGTGGTGCCACCTTCACTTGAATTGAATCCGATGCTCGTGAACAGGAGATTGTGGCCTCTACGATTGGCTCCAGCAAGGGCGCTAATCGTGAAGGCCATGGGCGGCAGGAAGGTTAGCTAGAGAACTAGCGACACCTGTAGACCAGTTGGGAAGTACTACAATGACTGTGTAGTTCTCGAAGCAGTGCAGGGATTTCACGTGATGACGAGTATTTGGAAGACTTGTTCTACAGGCTTTTTATATAAAAAAAATGACTGAGAATAGCAAAATGATGGTGGTTTTCACATATGCACTTACTCCTTTGAATGCAGAATGTAGAGCATAATGCACAGTTTTTGGGGAGGGCTACGGGAATCTCTATCAATTCCCAGTGTTGATATAAGAAGCTATTGTGCTTTTTTAGTGGTTTCCTTGATCAAAAGATTCTTTTTACAAAATATTGCTACGTAGCTGACATATCAGTGGTCAGAAGACGACAACGAGGAAGTGGTCTGTCGGTTGTGCGTGCTGTCTTCCATCTTAGTCGACGCCGTACGCATCAGTTTGAATATAGATTTTAAATAGACACGCCTCGTGTCATTTCTACGTAACATCTTTGTGGTGGAGGTGCTGGGTACTTCCCCGTCTTCATCGCGAAGCTTCGCAACGGCCGCATCATCATAGGTCCAACCATGTCACAGGTTGAACAACCATCATCTTCTGACCACTGATATGTCAGCTACGTAGCATTCACCACCTACCCCCTACCGTGACTTCTACATACGTCGTTCTACCTCCTGCTCGTGATCCCGGTGTATTTTCCGGTCAAGATGGCGTTGACGTCGACAAATTGATCAACCGGTACGAACGGGTCAGCGCAAGCTATAGGTGGGACCTGACTCTTTATGCTTGCCAATGTGCTTTTTTACCTCGATGACCCACCGCAAGTGTGGTTCGAGACGCACGAAGCGGAGGTTACGAGCTGGGACTCCTTTAAAGAGAAGATCCGCGACCTTTTTGGCGACACCGTTGGGCGGCAGATCGCAGCGCGGAATCAACTGGCGGCTCGTGCACAGACGTCGACGGAGTCGTACGTCGCGTACATTCACGACGTCATCGCCCTATGCCGCCAGATTGACAAGCACATGAGTGAGTCTGAGAAAGTGGCCCATGTGCTGAAAGGCATAGCAGATGTCGCATTTAATCTTTTAGTTTACAACAACGTTGCCACCGTCGACGCCATCATTAAAGAGTGCCGGCGGTTCGAAGAAGCCAAGAGCCACCGTATTACTTAGCGATTTACCCGGCTGCCCAACACGGCCGCAACCTCATCGTGTGAAGTCGCCTGCCAGTCCCCCGCGTATGACAACGTCACACGCATTGTTCGTCGGGAAATCCAAGCCACCTGTCCGGCTCCTCTTCAGCCACCCGTTTTCGCAAAGCTCGCCTCTGACCAACAACAGCCGTCAGTGGCGTTAATACAAGCTGTGGTGAGGCAGGAGTTTGCGAACCTCGGCCTTCCATCAGCATGTCCTTTGACTCACCCTGAAGTCCCGTCCTACTCCCGAGGACACGCTCGCCGTTCACCTCCAACAATGCCCTTCCGTAACCCTTTGGAAAGGCGAACACCCGACGACCGGTCTATTTGTTTTTCCTGCCACCAGCCTGGGCACGTTTCTCGCTATTGCCGCCGCCGTTGGTCAAACCAACCACGTCAGACTTTCTCTACCTCGGCGCTCATGCATTCGACGCACCACAAGCTGACCATTTCCTACCATCCCCAAACAAATGGTCTTACCGAACGGCTAAATCGGACCCTAACGGACATGCTCGCGATGTATGTGTCCTCCGACCACCATGACTGGGACTTGGCGCTACCTCACGTGACCTTGGCGTACAATTCTTCACGCCACGACACTACTGGTTATTCACCCTTTTATTTGCTTTATGGCCGTGATCCGAAGTTACCACTCGACACCCTACTTCCAACCACTACAACACCGTCAACCGAATATGCACGCGACGCTATTGCTCGGGCCGACCACGCACGTCAGATCGCCCGCTCTAGACTTTTGGCTTCGCAAGCCACCCAGAAAGCCGTCTACGACAGCCAGCATGCTGACGTTCCTTTCTCACCCGGTTCTCTTGTTCTCCTGTGGTGCTCAGTTCGTCGAGTTGGCTTATCAGAGAAGTTGTTGTCTCGCTACATGGGTCCTTACCATATCATCCGCCAGGTAACCGACGTCACCTATGAGATCATTCCTGCATCTGAGACCACAAGCCTGCCTGAAACCACACCCAGTGATGTTGTGCACGTCAGCAGGCTAAAACCTTACCACCTGCCTACTGAAGACCGTAGTTAATGTGCACCGAGACAGCGCTTTTACCGCTGGGGGGGTAATGCTACGTAGCTGACATATCAGTGGTCAGAAGACGACAATGAGGAAGTGGTCTGTCGGTTGTGCGTGCTGTCTTCCATCTTAGTCAACGCCATACGCATCAGTTTGAATATAGATTTTAAATAGACATGCCTCGTGTCATTTTTACGTAACAATATTTCCCCACTTCTGGATTCAGCCACTGCAGGTTTAACCACAGCTGAGGGAGAGCTTTTTGTTACATTCTAAAAATTTTGGTTGAGAGAAGCGTCTTCGAAGAAACCCGGAAGGCAAAGGATATAGTGCCGACTTCTACTAATAATGTAGTTTTGGGCCAGCTTCCTTACTTGTGGGAATACTCCTTTTTTTTCCTTATAATTAAGCAAGCTAGTCCAAAAAATGAGCCTTTAGTTGAAGTCAGCATATTGTCCTGCATTTTCTCTCCTTTTCCTGTTACAAGCTGGTGCTGTTGGGCCTACAACATATGTTCTATGTAGCTGCTGTGGAGTTGGTACCGGGGAAGTCAGCATAAAATTGAGGTGGCGTGAAAAATTGTTAACTTTCCTTTACAGCACTTTTTTCTGCGTTTGTTTTACCAGCACCGTGAGTCCTCAACCATTAAATATGTACATGAACAAGCTTAATTTAATGCAAATGTGCCCAGTCTTAACGCTTGTATTTCTGGATACCTACTCCTAGATAGCTACTCCTGGATACGTTTGGCCGCATGGTTTCCTCGTGCGGTACCAGTTACTGTGTGGATTGTGTGGATATTGGTCACTGTGATGACTTCTATTACAAGTGGTCTATGCTGCAGTTTGGTACAAGAAGTCATCATTTGCATTGTAGTTCTTATAGAGCTTGACTATTTTTTTTCTCTCTCTATCTCTCATTCTCTAGCATGTTGACCCTGAGACTGAGTCCACGCACAGCACACATAGCAACCCAGATGCTCGTGAGGCATTGTTGGACCAAATCCGTGGCGGCATAAGGCTTAAGGCTGTAAGTACAACATGCTGTTTATTGACAAATGTACCCTTCGATTTGATCTCTAGAATTTCTATGCATGGTGGTGTGCTGGGCATTGCTTTGCTTTGTTGCTATTAGCTGTGTACATGGTCTTCAATTCAGTTGAAGAATTTATTCTTTTCTACTTGGCCTACATACATTCAAAGCAGATAAATTTAATCTGGGGGGCAGGGATCACTAAACAGTTCTGTGCATATGCAATTCGATATAGGGAGCGTGCACTCAAATTAAGCCGCAGTGTGGTGCTGCAGTGCACCAGGCCAGAGCCATTTATGACATTGTTGCATAGCAGGCGACTTGTTTTTGCTGTATTTATGTCGTGAACATTGTGTGTTGTTCTTCCTGGCCATCAGCGTCTTCGTGTGTTGTAGCTACAATACTGCGGCTTTGAAAGCTTCCCTTACTACTGCGTGCTGCACGTACTTGTAAAATTTCCCAGGCAGCAACACATCGTTGCGTGTCGAGTTGCATCAAATCACTTTGCTCAACTGCAAGGTTTGCGGTTGCTCCAACCACACAAAAATAAGCTCGGAGAACTTTCCAAGTTCAGGCTTCTATGTCGTTCCAAAAGTTAAATTAATACATTGTGCAAAAACAATAAATCCGTGGTCAAGGCCCAAAGATGTATTGCTGAGCAGAATTCGTCTCGAAGACCCGGACGAATAAGTGTCGCATTGTCGAGTTTGTGAGGCGCTATGCTCTAATCTGTGAGCAGGCCTCATCAAGGTCAGCTGTGCACGTGCAGTGTGTGCATGCAACTTCTTCGTGGCCTTAATCAGTAACCATGGCAGCAGCATCGTTTTCTTAAATGCTCGTGAGTGGCAGACATCCTCAGCGATAGTGAAAAAAATTAGGTATAAGCTTGCACAGTCAAATACTACGAGCACATCTGCAGGCACAAGAAATGCGAGCATATTGCCACCTACTTCTAGTAGTGGGTTGTATGCCAAGGTGAAGGCTCACACCACAGAGAAGAAAGAAGTGCGCGTGGACCCCCGCTCTGGCAAACAAACCCAACCGACGCGCTTGGTTAGAGCCCTGTTGCTCGGACATCAATAAACCTTGTCGACACCACCTGGAGCGACGTGACAATTGGTGGAGGTGCTGGGTAGCCCTCGCGGATGTTTCAGACTCCTCCTGGAAGCGGCACCACAAGCCCAGTGCGAGTCCACACTCCCGTTCATCGGACAAGCCGCAGGATCAGGGGATTGGCACCCGAAGCTGACCCTACAGTTCACACCAGTATGATGAGCACGTCGGTTCAAACCACTTTAACAGGAACGGGAAACCCCCCGGTGACTCGGTACACCCTCGAAAGTCCACAGGTTCCGACACCGTTTCATGGCACCGAGCTCGAAGACGTCGAGTACTGGTTGGTCGACTTCGAACGCGTGGCTGCTTTGAACGACTGGAACGATGCGGCCAAACTACGGCGTGTGTATTTCTGTTTGGAGGATGGAGCACGAACCTGGTACATGAATCACGAGGAACAGATGACATCGTGGCCCGAATTCCACCGCCGGCTGTTGAACACTTACAGAAGTGTTGATCGCCATGAACGAGTGGAGCGAGCGATCCAGGCCCGCATCCAGATGCTCAACGAAACTGTCACGACCTATGTGGAAGATATGACGCGCCTGTTCCGACGGGCCAATCCAAGTATGACAGAAGAAAAGAAGTTGCGTCACCTGATGCGGGGAGTTACGGAGCAGCTTTTCGCTGGCCTTGTACGGAGCCCTCCGAGCACGGTCGCCGAGTTTTTGTCTGAAGCCGTCACGATGGAAAAGATGCTTTGGCATCGATCCACCCTGTATGAGCGGCAAGTGAACACGTCCACTGCTCAAGTTCTCACGACTTTTGGGAGCAACACCGAGTGTCTGCGCGACCTTATCCGCTCTATAGTACGCGAGGAGCTGCAAAAGGCTGCCACACCACCACTACCTACGGTGAGTTCTATTGCAAGTATCGTCAAGGACGAGCTGCATCATGCCCTGCGTGACCCTGTGAGTCTGGATAACACCACACCCGCCCCGGCTGACTACCACCGTGCGACTTATGCGGAAGCCTTGAAGCGCCCAGCTTCCTTTTCCCCGCTGTTTATTCAGGCACCTCCTACAGTTTCACATCAGTCGGCGCAGCCTCTACGGTACTACAAGAACACACGCACGCCCCCACCCCTCGTTTACGCCAACCCTGTGCATCTTGCGGAACAACCAGCACACTACCTTGATGACAGACGTGCTTCGCCTCGGAAATCTGATGTTTGGCGCACTCCTGATCGCCGACCTTTGTGCTTCCACTGCGGTGAAGCGGACCATTTGTACCGCCAGTGTCCACATCGGCGCCTCGGGCTGCGCGGCTTTTCAGTATATTCAGCGCCTCCTCGGTATGGCCAGCGACCCCGGGACATTGAGGATTACCTGGCTCAACAGCGCATGCCACCGCCTCCTGGACAGCAACCGCGCTCACCGTCGCCGAGGCACTTTTCATCTTTGCCACAGCGCCATGCTGGCGCACGGTCTCCCAGTCCCCGCCGGGAAAACTAACGCGAGCGACCCTTGAAGGCGAGGTCGCTGGCAGTCGACGTGCTGAAGACCTCCGATCGACGCTAACAGTAAAGGGTGTGGATTCGACTGAGCGATATGTGCGGCTTTCTCTGGATATACCGGTGCTGATAGACGGCTGTGCAGTAGGTGCTTTAGTTGATACCGGGGCTGACTATTCTATACTAAGCGGGAAAATGACCAGACTACTAAAGAAGGTAATCACGCCCTGGCATAGCTCTGTGATTCGAACGGCTGGTGGCCACACCGTCTCTCCGCTTAGAACCTGCACGAGTAGAGTTCGGGTCTGCGGTTATACTTTTGTAGCAAGTTTCCTTGTGCTCCGTGAATGTTCACGCGACGTTATTCTTGGTGTTGACTTCCTGCAGGAGTATGGAGCTGTCATTGACCTTCAAGAGAATCGCATCACCTCTCAGCCGACCGAGCAATCGACAAACAGGACGACCAACAACGTGCCGACATTCTTCGTGTTTCTGCTGAAAGTATAACACTTCCTCCAAGAGCCAGTGTTATTGTCGACGTTACATGCTGTGGATTGCGAAATGGTGAAGCAATTGCAGAAAGTAATTTTGAACACCTGCTGACTCAAGGTGTTTTTGTGGCTAGGAGTATCATACAGCTACGTGATGGCCGATCTCAACTGCTCGTCACAAATTTCAGCAACGAACCCCGACACCTTTTCCGTGGCACTTCGTTAGCGTTTGCAGATGAATTAGGTACCGTTCCCATCTGCTTCTCGTCGGACGCAGTGGTGGCCGCCGATACGTCTCTAAACAATATCGATATCAATTTTAACCTCACACCAGAAAACCAGACAGCACTGCGAAAACTCTTGCTTGAATTCAAGTCATGCTTCGCTGCTTCCTCTAAGGTGCGCCAGACTTCGATCACTAGGCACAGAATCATCACTTACGACGACGCCCGCCCAGTACACCAACAGCCTTACCGTGTGTCAGCGAAGGAACGAGAAGCCATTCGTACGCAAGTTCGAGAAATGCTTGACGACGGCATCATCGAGCCTTCCAACAGTGCGTGGTCCTCTCCGGTCGTCCTAGTCAAGAAGAAAGACGGAACGCTACGTTTTTGCGTCGATTACCGGAAGCTGAACAGCGTGACTAAAAAGGATGTGTACCCGCTGCCACGCATCGACGACTCGTTAGACAGATTACGCCGCGCCCACTATTTTTCCTCTTTGGATTTAAAAAGCGAGTACTGGCAGATCGAGGTTGACGAGCGAGATGGCGAGAAAACGGCCTTTGTTACCCCTGATGGCCTGTATGAATTTCGAGTCCTTCCTTTTGGTTTGTGCTCAGCGCCCGCAACCTTCCAGCGAATGATGGACACTGTGCTTACTGGTCTGAAGTGGCAAACTTGTCTCGTATACCTTGATAATGTTGTCGTTTTTTCTGAAACCTTCCAGCAACATCTTCATCGCCTCAGGAGTGTGCTACAGGCTATTCAATCAGCAGATCTTACACTCAAACCGCAGAAGTGTCACTTTGGTTATGAAAAGCTCAAATTCCTTGGCCATGTAGTCAACGCGAAAGGAGTCCGACCCGACCCCGACAAACTTGCCGCTGTAGCCGCGTTTCCGCATCCTACAGACAAAAAGACTGTTCGGCGCTTTCTGGGCTTGTGCGCCTACTATCGACGATTTATTAGAGGGTTTTCGAAGATAGTGGAACCCTTGACTTGCCTTACACGCGACGACACACCGTTTGTATGGGCTACCGAACAACAGGCTGCTTTTGCCGAGCTACGACAGCGGATGCAGTCAGCCCCTGTTCTTGCGCATTTTGACGATGATACTGACACAGAGGTGCACACTGACGGCAGTAACATCGGCCTCGGCGCAAGGCTCGTCCAGCATCAACACGGCAAAGAACGAGTCATTGCCTATGCCAGCCGCTCACTGTCCCGTACCAAGGTGAATTACACGACCACAGAGAAAGAGTGTCTCGCAGTAGTGTGGGCAATCACCAAGTTTCGCCCGTACCTCTATGGTCGTCCATTTAAAGTGGTGACGAACCACCATGCCCTCTGCTGGTTGCTAAACATTCGTGATCCCTCTGGACGACTGGCCCGATGGAGCTTGCGTCTACAGGAATTTGATGTTACCATCGTATATAAGTCTGGACGGAAGCATCAAGACGCTGATACGCTGTTGCGTGCACCCATACCTTTAGTCAATCAAGAAGAAGACGACGATGACGGTTTCCTGGGCGCCCTTAGCTTATCTGACTTGAGCAGACGCCAGCGAGAGGATGAAGAGATTCGACCGCTCATCGACTATCTGGAGGGTCATAGCGCCGTTATATCTCGCCATCTATTTCGTGTCATGACGTCTTTCTGCCTCCGAGGTAATGTCCTGTACAAAAAAAACGCCCGTTCTACGAGCCGCGCTTACCTTTTCGTCGTTCCGAAGGACATGCGGGACAAAGTCCTCTCCGCGTGCCATGACGAGCCCACATCTGGTCACCTAGGTTACTCGCGAACGCTCGCCAGAGTAAGTGAAGCGTACTACTGGCCCGGACTTGCGGCAAGCGTGAAGCAGTACGTTAAAAGCTGTCGTGAATGCCAGCGTCGAAAGTTGCCACCAAGCAAGCCGGCTGGATTACTTCAGCCAATTGATCCACCCCACAAGCCATTTGACCAAGTCGGCATGGACATTCTCGGCCCATTTCCTTTATCGTCCGACGGCAACAAATAGGTTATTGTTGCAACTGACTATTTGACCCGCTATGCTGGGACACAGGCGATACCACGAGCCACGGCTTCTGAGGTAGCACAGTTCTTCATGTGCCACATTGTTCTGCGCCACGGTGCTCCATCTACAGTGATAACCAACAGAGGAACAGCGTTCACTGCACAGCTTATTGATGAAGTTTTTCGGCTAAGTAACACTAGGCATCGAACAACGACTGCTTACCATCCGCAAAGCAACAGCTTAACCGAGCGACTAAATAAGACAGTCACAAACATGATCTCCATGTACATCGACGTCCAACACAAAACATGGGATCGAGTTTTGCCTTATGTGACGTTCGCTTATAACACCGCCGTTCAAGAAACAACCCGATTTACACCGTTTCGCCTTCTCTACGGCCGCGAAGTTCAGACGATGCTGGATGCGATGCTTCCTTATGAAGGCGCTGATCGATTAACAACTGACGCAGAAGAATTTGCAGAGCGTGCCGAGGAAACTCGCCAGCTCGCCCGGCTACACATTGGTCAGCAGCAACAGGTCGGTGCACGACGTTACAATATGCGTCACAATGACGTATCTTACAGTCCGGGAGACCAAGTTTGGGTTTGGACCCCTGTTCGACGCCGTGGCCTCTCCGAAAAGTTGCTCAGCAGATACTTCGGTCCGTATAAAGTAATACGCCGCGTGAGCGACGTAAACTATGAAGTGGTTCCGGACGCTACGTCGTCACGATGGGCACAACGAAAACAACCGACCTCTGACATAATTCACGTGGTGCGCATGAAGCCTTATTTTGCGCGTTCCTAAAAGATCACTTTTCTTGTGTGTTTTTTTTTATTTATGCTCTGACAATTTCCTCATCATTGGTGACCTCATCGCCTCTAACATTTGATTATTGGTGCCCTTTTTCATTGTTTAACCTACTTTGTTTTGGTTCTTTTTTTTTCAATAACTTTACAGCATCGGGGTGATTCTCATTCTTTTTTTTTTTTTTGTTGAGGAGGAATATTGCCACCTACTTCTAGTAGTGGGTCGTATGCCAAGGTGAAGGCTCACACCACAGAGAAGAAAGAAGTGCGCGTGGACCCCCGTTCTGGCAAACAAGCTCAACCGACGCGCTTGGTTGGAGCCCTGTTGCTCGGACATCAATAAACCTTGTCGACACCCCCTGGAGCGACGTGACAATATCTGTAACACGGCTACCAATTTTTAGTGAGCTGCCGCAAGGAAGTGCAATAGGCTGGGCGCCACATTGGCAATCGATCACTTGCCCTATCGCTGGCTTTACGAATAGCTAGAGAAAACTGTCAAGTCGCTGACATGAGGTACACTATTTACAGCCTTTCTTTGCAACGACAACGTCAAAGAACTTCACTCTTGGTTGTTTCACGAGACCACTTGCGACGTAATTATGAACCTACAAGGACTTGTAGCTGTTTTATTTCTTCTGCATCATTTTGTCTTGTGAGTTTGCCTCATGAAGCAGATGGCCGTCTGTGTTCGCACGGACTGCACTAGGATAACAGCCAACATTGTTTGTGGCATAGTCATCGAATAGTGCCAAGCTGTCATCGCCACTGAATTTCGAGACTTTGATGGTGTCCCTGTTGTGCTCAAGGTTCAATGTGTAGTTGTTGAGCTGCATCTTTCACTGCAGTAACATGGCAGAGTGAAGGCATCGATCACGTTATCAACCCGAAGAAACAATATGCTGCTGCCTGGGCACTTTCAAAAGTCTATGGGGAACACAGTAGTAGAGGAACCTTCCAACGTTGCAGTATTTTAAATGCAACACATGAGGACGAAAAAGGTTAGGGAACACCCTTCACATAAAGACAACGGAGTGTTAAGCATGCGTCATCTACTGCGTGACAACCTCGAAAATGGCGCTCGGCTTAGTGCACCGCAGCACCACATTGCAGCTCAGTTTCAGTGCACACTCCCTTTATAAAGTGTTTCGCATATAGAAAATATATTCAAGTAGTTTTACAACTGTTCAATATTCACAATATAGGTCAATATTTGTGGGTTCAATGTACAGTAGATTCTCAATAAGCAGAAATACCTTAAAAGGGAGACTGCTGCTTGAATGAATTAGCTGCCACTAATATGATTGGTTTTGTACTTCCTCTGCACCCCGTTTCGTCTCTCAGTAAACAGAACTGTTAAACGGAACACATCTTGCTGGTACCTTCATGTTCCATTTAACGTTATTCCACTGTTTACGGGTTCGGCTGTATTTACAGTATGCACATGCAGTGGGAGAGACCTACTCCGTCTTTAGTCAAGTCCATAATCTGCCTGTTGGCAAGAATATGGCCAGCTAGAGGCTATATAGTAGAGCTTATTGGAGCACTTGTCCAAGAATACTTTCTGTAAGATGTCATAAATGTTTAGAATATAATATCAGATACGAAACACAAGAAGGAATACAATACCAAGGTGGCCAAAGAAATATTCATGGTGCTGAAACATGAGAAGAGTATTAAGATACATGCAAGTCTGCTTGTGAGCTTATGCATACACCATGGTGTGTTGGTGTACCACAGAGTCTGTAAACATGATTCTCATCCCTGTTCTCTCAGGTACCAGACTCTGCAAGAACTTCACCATCCGAAACCAAGTTGGAAGGCTTGGCTGGAGCTCTGGCCAGAGCGCTACAAGAGCGGGCAAAAGCGTGCATGCGTAAGTAGTCATGGTGAATTGTTGCTTTCGTGTGTCGAATCCTAGCATTTATTGCCGACTTATGACTACACTGACTCATACTCCCTCTGCACTTGATGAGAGTTCATTAATGACATCGGGAATGAGTGTATGCAGCTATGAGTGGGAGTAAGTGCTCATGAAGTTTATTGCTTATATGAGTGGAGGAGGAGGAAGAGGAAGAAGAACAAAGGAAGGAAAGGCCAAACAGACGTGTGTTCAGTTTGCTATGCTCTGCTGGGGAAGAGGATTTAGGGATGAAAACATACGAAGATAGAAAGAAATGAACATAGGAGAAATTTGCATTAGCCCTATTAAACAACATTCTATGCATGCTCGCATCTTGACGACTTGATAGCACTGGTTGCAAGATATCAGTGGAGTGCTTGGCACTCCACTGTAGATGCTGGCACGCGTTTGGCATCATTACTAACAACAGTACTGATCTAGACGTGGTGCCTACTGAAGGCTTGCAAGTACTGGACAGAGAACGTCTAGTGCTTGTTTTACACGCTGAGTGTACAATGATTTGTTGAATGGTGAGTTGATGCCAGCACATATTTCACTGAGTGCTGGTTAGTAGAAGTTGGACACAAGGAAACCTGAACGACCTTTTTATCATGAAAGCGGCATGTCACCAGTTGCATTTCATTTGGAACAGGTACAAAGCGTAAAGGTGGGAGTAATGCATGAAATTAACTTACGTGAACTGGCAAAATACATGCTTCATTGCTGTTTTAATGACGGCTACGACACTGTCTCTGACCCCTCTGATGGTTGGCTGTAGCCAATAGTTTTCAAACTCGTTATATTGAAGAGAAAATGTGTGTATCATATCTTAGTTTGTTTTTAGGTGAAAATAAATATTTGCACACATTCCATTCGCTTAAATGCTTGGCTGTCATTTTATAAAATTATTTAATCTAGGTTCCTTATAGCAGTGCAGGTTTGGGCTGCAGGCTTACTTGGCAAGCTTGAGTGCCGCTGCCTGTATTCTGTTCTTTGGTTGTACAATGCCCTGGTTATACGAGTTTTGCATGAGGGGAAAGTCATGTAGTAGATAATAGTTCCTACCTTAAATGTGAAGATGCATAATTGTTTATTTGTTTGCGGTAGCTTTCTATCTGGAGTTTTGGATCACATTCATGTTGCCATTTTATTTGTTGCTTTACAGCCGACGACAGTGATTCCAGTGACGATTCAGACTCTGAAGAAGATGATTGGGACGACTGAGTTGCCATGTATGCTTCGCTGTAGTGCCCTTTGAACAGCTCCAAAAAAAAAAGAGTGACAGGCACCCCCGCCAATTATACGTGGCGGCCCAAATCATATTGCCAGCGCCGTCACCAAGATCAGTTTCGGCTACCGCTTTTCAGACGCCCAATAGCCAAGTGTTCTTCTGCCACGTCTGTCTCTCGGCTGTCTCTGACAAATAGCAGACGAGAACGTCGTCTGCCGCTATGCAACTGGGACCTGTGCCGTGGGCCCGCACGATGGTGAAGTCGGGGAACGAAGATTGCAACTACTGCTTGTGGACACAACAAGAATCACTGTGAAGTTACAGCAGCCTGCGACGTACGAGCACCATATTCAAGAACACCAGCGCCCGCCGCGGGTCTCTAGCGAGTGAAAACGTCTGTGTCCGTCATCGGAGACAGCCGAACGAACTGGTGACGTTTTTGCTCATCGAGAAGGAGAGGACGGCCTGTCGGAATGCAGGCAATCGACTACTGCACGACTATCATTTACGTGAATGTGGACGTGACGTTTTATGTACCCGGTATGCACCTGGATCTGACAAGTGCACTTCTGCGAAGGTGTCGGTGGCAGTGTACGGAGAGTGCAGAAAAACATGTATCGGTATGATGGCTTCATTCCCAGATTGTATTGCCGCAAAGAGATGCTGATGCTGCTTCTGCCACCTCTGGCACTGTTATTGTTGCGTGGAGCATGTTTCGCACTCCACCTTGTTGTTTGTTCTGCCACATAACCCAACTGGTTGTTCACTGATCAGGTTTTTTGTATGTTTCGTTTTTCTAACTTATGTTTTTTGGTAGAGACTGATTCACTACTCCCTTTTGTGGTCAATTTGGGGGAAACTTCAAAGTAGATAATGCACATGAAAGTGTAAGAAGTGATGATTGATAACTGCTCAAATGCTTTTATGCCCTTTGTGAACACTTTCGCTTTCGTTTTGTTCATGAGCAAGCCTGGAACTTGGGTCTAAGAAGGGTACCTTGTTGACCAGAGACATCAATTATGGTGATTGTACATAATTGCCGCGTGTAATAAATTAAAATTGTTTTCTTTCGTATGAAAAGTGTGCTTTCTCTTTTGTCATGATTGTCAGTCTTATTGAAAACAAAAGCTGGAATTCACACGAGAGTCACCTAGAATATGCAGAGGTACCCTGTTGAGTAGGCTGTGCAATTAAATCTAAAATTTAACACATTCTGTTAATCGCACCTACAACCACTGCTTTTTTATAAAAATTACTCTGCTAGCAGCTATGTAGGCGCCCAGCAGGTAATCTGTGCATAAGACACAATCCATGCACAGGGTCAATTTTTATGAAAGGGACCAGGGTAGCACCATGAAAGGGGAGAGGGTTGCTATCTTGCCAGCGGTTCCATATCAGAAAACGGAAACGAATGGTTGCTTTGCTCCCCGCTAGATGACTCGACAAGAGACTGCGGTTGCTCCCGCTTGAACGCGCTGCCAGCAGCCAACAGAGCGCGCGGGCCACGCGCTCCTGTGTTTTCTTCCATAAAAATTTACACTGTACATCCCAAAGGGCAGGGGCATGTCATCAAACAAGTTCTGTGAGAACTGCTATGGCAAAATTGTCATGGAACTTGCTTAGCTGGTGTTCCCATAGCAACCATCTCAAGTGACATTTTCAGTATTTATGACTGATGCAACACAGATAAGAACAACACCATTTCCTGGGCTGCATTTGTCTGAATGAATTGGAAGCGCTTGCGTAAGGCGTATGTGTGTGAAGCACCAACTACTATGAGGGACTGATCGTGCTGTGTAAGGACTAGTGGCCGAGGAGGTTGCTTAGCAGTACAAAAAGATAGACTAGTGAACGATTGGAAAGTTCTCTTGATAGTTTTACGTCAAGGTGAGCCTCAAACTTCAGCTCTCCGGGCCTCCCTTTTAAAGTATATGCAGTACATCGCTTCAAAGCAATGTGCTGCCCAAAACTCTGCCATTGTTACCAGGTATGGCATGTGCTAGCTGCTGCAGTCGGCTCAATTGAACTTCGGGGAAATGTACAGTTCGCGTCGTCAAAACCATGCTATACCAAATCTGAACAAGATCATAAAAGAGTAGACCGCAAAAACTCAATGTGCTCCGTTCAAGCCTTCAAACACCAAGGTTTCCTTCTGAAGACTCCAATAGTTCTCTTTTTTTTTTCTACATTTGTGCGTTGTAAATAGAAGGTTTTGGTATATCCGGAAACGCTTGCATGAGGCATGTGCATGCTTAGTTCACACTGTCCTTCCACGCCGTTTTCCCAAATTTCAGAGGAGTACAAGCACGCTGAAGTGTAGTGACAGCCATAGGCATGTGCAGAGTTCCCCGAGTGGGGTGCAAAGGTTCATCGCAGCGCACCCCCCCCCCCCCATTAGGTAAAGCATGTGACAGATTTTGCGCCCCACCCCTCCTCAATTATGGGCTTAAGGGGAGCCCCCTATGCACGCATATGTGTAGAGCGAAGGGTCATCGCAGTCACCCCCTCTCCCATTATTATGTATGGTGTTTTTTTGCGTTCACCGCCCTTATAGGTAACTTCAGCGGGGCGCCCCCCTGCACCCTCCCCCCAACAGTGACAGCTTGTGCTGAGCGGTCGTGTGCCTGCCTGTCGGCTTCGTTATGAGTGCTGTTGACCGAGCTCCTAAGCTCCCCAATTTCTCTCGCGCACACAGACAGGGGGCTCGCAACTTGACAATGCCCCCCTCCCGTTCCACCCCCTTTTTTGCTCCAACTCGTGAGATAACAAATACGCGAATGTTTTTTTTTTTTTATTCTATCATTTCTGGATGGATTGACAAGGCTGTGCCCTTTAAATCGGGCGTCGGCTAACGCCACCTAGCCGCAATGCTTAGTGAACCAAAAACTAGATTTATCTTTTTTTTTCTCCTTTAAATAGTGAAGTTGAGGACTGGTACTTTGCAGTGAAGGGTTTAATTTTCGCTCGTGTCTTGACTTTAGCCACCAATCAGATAACCTCCTCCTAGTTAATTCTACCCGCTTAAAGTCTATTTTGCCCTCCCTGTACCTAAACCCCAGTGCTTTGAAAAACTTTGCGCCATCATCCTGAACTTTAGGGTGAAGCCCTTTACAGAACATTATCAAGTGTTCGGCAGTTTCCTCCTCCTCTCCACACACACTGCATACCGCGTCTACCCCTTCGTACTTGGCCCGGTATGTCTTGGTTCGCAATACTCCCGTCCTGGCCTCACACAGTAGAGAACTACCCCGTATATTATCATAGATCTTTTCCTCGGCAATTTCCTGCTTAGAAGTTTTCTCATAACACTGAGCAGTGCTCCCTGGAGATCGGTGGAATAAAAATTATATTTAAAGTGCCTCTAAACCATCCTGAGGTGGCAAAGTGTGCGCTCACCGTGCGAGAATGAGCAGCAAATGCGCCTACCTGAGAGCGGACTAGCAGGTGTTGAAAAACGTCACGTCGAACGTTAAGGGAATGAGGAATGCCGAAAGGCACGGAGGGAAGGAAATGTCTCTTGGGAATTTGAGGCGCGGCTCTTATCGCTGCCTCGTTTGCCATTTTTGATCGTGACGGCATTCTGAACTCAACGGGCGCGTTTGCTTAAAAAGTTTGGAGGTGTTATAGGGGCCCTGCAACACTTTTTTCAATTAGCCACGGAATGGATTCAGCAAAATTAGCTTATCGTCTCACGAATTGACCACCGCAAACACTTTTGGGGGAATCCGTCCATTATGAGCTAACGCGCCGGATGCTATAAGCAGCAGGGATGGCACGGGAAATGAAAAACCTTGAACATTTTCGCGCGGCTCTTTGGTGCGCTTGCACGTGCACGCGCAGACACGTCGCGGCGGCCCCATTGAGTCCCGAGCGCGCCATGTTCAAATCAGCCGATGGCGTGTTACTCGGGCCTATGACGCAATAATTTTTGAGTAAATATCATTATTTGTCGAGTGAAGAGAAAACGATATTAAGCTGAACTTGAGAATTTACTGTAAACTCCAGGACGCGTGCTAGCTGCGCTATAATATTTGGCTCGCCTGTTCTCGGAAGCCTCTACTACCGATCAGCAGCGTTTGCTGACCATGCTCAAAAAATGTTGCAGGACCCCTAAAGGTCCTGCAGAGCGGGTCTCGTAGCACAGCAAACCACGTGCTCCCAAGTCGGTACATAAAGGCCTAGCTGCTCGCCAGCCTCCATGGCTGCAGAAAATAGTGCCAACTTTCCTTCTCTACAAACACCACAACTTCCCCGTATAGTCATAAAAAAGAAGTCCAGGAACCAAATACGTGTCACTCGGCGAAAGCAAGATTGAGGTATTGGTATAGTGGCACTACTGCAAAGGCACGCGGGCAAAATTTGAATGAGGTAGCTAGATCGCGATATGCGCGCGTGGCTCGAAGTTGTTTTGTTTATGTGACTTCTCAGCACTACAACCGGTGCCCCAGTCACGCGATACACCAACAAGCCCACATACTGTCCTGTGCGGTTGACGGAAATGAGTGGCAATCTAAGGGCTCGTTTTTTTTTTTTTCATTTGTTATAAAGTATCAATCGGAACTAATGGACAATGACGCCAAGGAAAGTACAGGAAATGTTATTATTAGTAATACAGTTACTGCTCTTATATGGCTACTCTTTTACGGTTACTCTTCTACATGGCCGGCCTCTGTAAGTGCGGAAAGGCCCGAGCTGTCATATGCTGCCGGCGTCACTTGGCGTTGCGCAGGCAAAACCGCACGTAGCATATAACCATCTGTCGCATATTAAACTAGTGATCCTGCTTCGTTTGTTTCCTTGTAGCTTATATAGTGCGAAGCTGCCCTAATTGTTTTTTTAACATTCAGAATGCCATCGCAATCAACGATGTCGTGTGCGGACGCGCGACAAACTTCAAGAAAAAAAAAGAAAAAAAGAAGTCGTCAAGCATGCACGGAATGCTCAGCACAGTCGCAGCGAAAGCTTGCGAAGAGCGGCCTTTCAGACTCTTCTCTAAACACTCTTTGGGTAACTTCTACGACCAAACTTGCTGGGTGCCCAGTACGTGATGAATAATCATAATTTTTTCTCGTTCTTGTTCACCTTCTCTTGAGGCTGGCTCGCGCCCCCTGTGGGGGATCAACCAATAATTAAGTGGTCTCATAAAATCTTATTCAATTTTAGAGTTATGTAGGTTATACACTGAAACCGTCACAAATTTTAAAACGAAACTTTGGAGCTCACTCAATTGTACCAACTATAACGCTCTTTTTATTGGTAACGGATAATAAATTAAACAAAAAAGGTAACTTAAAAATCTAAGTCTAAGTAAATAAGAAAAGATGTGCATATGTCGACAAAGAAGGATGATAATATAGATGAGTTTGTTAGTTTTTTTTTTTTCATTCGGATAACTCCGCAAAACCACGTGAACGTTCGCACTGACAAACCCAGAAGTAAAACTCCTAAAGACAGAATCACGGGCATAGATAAATTCATTCCAACAGCGCGTAAATGACTTTCCTGGACCTACGAGCCGTAGTATATCGCCTACAGGTCAAAAATAAATGATCCATAGTTTCTAGCTCGCCACAGAAAGCGTACATTGGTGAAAAAGCCTGACATTCAATATATGCTCTCCTTGGTCATTCTTGTAGAGGAGGTGTAATTTTACGCTTACTCTGTAAACCTGCACCACCGCGGCGACGGCAGTGGCCCTGGTATATAAACTCTCATCGCAAAAACGGGTCTCGCCGAATATTTACATTGAGAATATTCCACAAAATGTTTCCCGAAACGTAATGTCGCGCAGTTTAAAAGGAATTTCTGATTTTCTTTTTTGGAAGGTTGACCTTTAAGGACCAGAAAACAGTTATGTGGAAGCATACTGGCGCACGCACGATTGGCTTACCGCAAACAACAACGCGTTGGCGGGAGGAGGTTATAACGAAGTACGTGACGTCTGTGTCGGGGAGGATGCTGCAGCGAACAACAACGTCCCGCGTGTTTAGACGCGCGCGCAGCGTTGGGTAACACGAAACCCAGGCGCAGCAGACTGTGCCTGCAACTCCCGAGTGAAATATAAAGCTCTGACAAAACACGTCACACTGGAACGCAGGGTGCTACCGAATGTCTTTGGGGTTGCTCCCTCGCTTGAGTTGGCCCCTCCTCACAATCCTCTCTGCATCACGCCAGGAGTGGTGACGCGCGAGCGGCACTAAAAATATTGTCGCGGTCCCGCGCTAAGGTGGGTACCGCGAGTCGTTGCACATCTCCCTCGTCTTTTTCCTCTCTCCACCATCAAGCGCCTCCTCGCGCATACCCTGCGTGAGACAAAAGCAAGAACTCGTTCCAGACCATCGCAGACTGGAGTAGCATGGCGCCGCGTTAGAATCTAAAGCATCAGTAGATGAGATAGCCGCTAAAAAAAGCTTAGTGAGTGAGTCACCATCGTAACGGTCGGTGATCAACGTGTGCGAATAGGCTATACCTCTCAGAGATTTCATAGGCTATACCTCTCAGAGATTTCGAAAGCGACCAGACACCGTATAACGCACCACGCGGTACTGAGCGTCGACCACTGAGGTGAGCGATACGACCTGCCTAGGCGGCGCCACCTGCGACCTTGGACAAGTCCGCGAGCCAAACAAACTGATTTGCCAGGCGCAATCACCATTCTCTCATTGCACTCTCAAAGTCGCGCCGCTTAAAAATTGCGCTGCACAGATATTCGAAATGCATCCGGCAAACTAAAGAGACGCGAATTCGGAAAGCGTGCTTCGAAAGTTCGCGGAAGTTCTGGCGCTTATGTGCGCGCGCTCCGTGAAGCGATTGGACTATACCTGGCTGAAAATATTGACAGCGAGGTTTCCCCCGCCCTCTCACCGGGCTGAATCACACGAAACTGCCGATGCGGCGAAGCAGCCCCCGATAAAGGACAGAAAGCGCCGCACGTGACAGCGTAACGGGTGCTTTACACGATCGACGGTGGGCCGATAGCCGTTATCGATATGCCGTTCGAATCGCTGCACCAGCAGCAGAGCGCCGGCGTCAGAAGGAAGCGACTGCTCCAACGCCCAACGCTACGACTGGGCCAACCGAGGGACGACATGTCTACGGCAAAGGCACGTATTCACGAACTCTTGCGTGAGAATGTTGCATTGTCTCGGTTATGAACAGGTGCCGTGTGGATGTGTCGTCTAACGACAACATGGCGTTACCCTTGGACGTATTCCAGAGCTGCAGCCGACGCGTACAACTTGGTCGAGTAACCTACTTAGATATTGAGTTCAGCCTCTTACGTCAGCCAGCTGTATTGATGATCACGGCTGCTTGTTTGCTGGTTGCATGATAAGACAGATGCTTGGGCTAGTCGGTGATTGGGAATCAGCATATTTGCACAGTGCAAGACGAGTAGTCAAGGTGTTACTAGGGAAGAAGACACAAGGACAATGTCTCTCGCCCGTACGTATACATCGTAACTACTCGTAGTCTTAAGCTGTGCAAACATGCTGGTTGGAATAGTGCACACAGCGATCTTTTCCGTTATAACGCTTAAAAGAAGCTTGTCCTCACAGCTATTTTGTTTTTACTCTAATATCACAAATAAACTGCCTTGAATTCTTGCAACGCATCGTTACAATAAATCATTTGGCATCGCACCCCCCTTCCTTTTAGTCTTCTGCCTTCTTCTTTTAGTCTTCTTCCTTTTAGTCTTCGTGTAAGCTGATAGTTGTTGAGAGAAGCAAAACGTGCCAAACCTGCATCAAAACAAAACATCTACGCTGCAGTGCACCTTCCAGTCGGCAAGGTATACACATATGATGGCTGATGCCTATATTTTCGCAGACGAATCGAGCATACATATTAAGAGTAATACCTGCCAAACCTATCTTGAAAGCGTGGTCTTGTCGACGAATTTCAGCGAAAAAGCACCGCAGAGGTATAAATAAGCAAGATCTCGCAATTTCACTGACAGATCACAGTTGAGTGAGACTCATAACACTTTTTTTTTTGTTCAAACGTATACCCACAGTTACAACAAACGAAGCCGATGACGCTGGCTTACAGACATGGTATGCTGGAAATCATTTACGTTTCTCAGTTAAGCACATCGTCTTTATGTGGCTTCAATTTATTCTAAACATATATATATATATATATATATATATATATATATATATATATATATATATATATATATATATATATATATATATATATATATATATATATATATATATATATATATATAGTGGGAGTAATAATTCAATGGCCAGTTTTCGTGAAAGTATGGAATATGGAATATATATATATATATATATATATATATATATATATATATATATATATATATATATATATATATATATATATATATATATATATATATATATGTATGTGTGTGTGTGTGTGTGTGTGTGTGTGTGTGTGTGTGTGTGTGTGTGTGTGTGTGTTTCGCTGGCAATCGTGTATGTTCTTGTGTCAGTTATATTAAATTTCGACAGTAGCAAAACATGAAACGCCTGTTTAACCAACGACCGGAGCATGAGCAAGCTGGGCAATTTATTATTTGTTCTTTCAAAACCAAATTCTTTACAGTACGCTAGTACCTAATAAAGCGCATTAAATTCATAACAAAACATGCGTGTTGGGGCCTAAGCTTAACAAGGAATGTCCTTGCGAGCGCGACATGCTAATTATACACGTGCGAGAGCACTATGACGCCCCCCGCTACTGAAATTAGAAATTTGAATATCTGTCTGCGTGCCATTTATCGAGACTCATTCGTTCCTTCATATATTTATTTTGTTCGTTTGCAATAACCGCAGACGAGACGTGACATTTAGCCTTTTCTTGTACTGGCCAGTTCTAATCATTGTTATCGGAGCTTTTTCTGATTTCCCCTCCGTCTCCCCACCGTATACATGCGGGATACATGAGGGACCTGCGTGTTCAACGGAACGAAGCTCGGCTTCTGAGTGTTGTGTACGCTGTGGATATACGCGAAGGCCTGCGCTCGATAGGAGAGGGTGACAGCCTCTTCTAATCACATGGGGGGGGGGGGCAAAGTCTGCCTTAAATTGTTGCTAAGTCGGAGCTGTTTTAATAGTCATTGTTTAGAGGGACAGTAAAGTGAAATAATAATAATAATAATAATAATAATAATAATAATAATAATAATAATAATAATAATAATAATAATAATAATAATAATAATAATAATAATAATAATGATAAACTCACCTTGGGTGTTGCGTGCCACAGCCAAGATATCTTTATGAAAAATGCCGTAGTGAAGGACTGCGGAAATTTCGATTATCTGGTATTCTGCAACGTGCACTTACATCTCACTGGACGCGGGACGCGGCGGTCGCATTTCCATGGAGGCGAAGTAAGTCCGCGTATACTTTGTGCAATGTCACATTGGCCCTCTGGCGTCTCTCATAATCACACCGTGGTTTTGGGACGTAAAACCCCCCAGATATTAATTGTTAATTATCACTTCGTGTTCAGTTCTTCATTCGTTGTGAAGCGTTTTTTTTTTTTCGTCTTTCGGAATCGATAATCGCGCGATGACGTCAGCACGATGTCGCACATCGGTAAATTTCGTTACGTCGCATGACGACCGTCATCCCGCGCGCTTGGTCAAACGCGGGCAAATTTCGGAGGCAGTCCAAAACCAGTTGAGTTGTAAAAAGCTTTCGGAGGAAAAACAGAGAGGCCCGTGGAGTGGAAGGTGATGGCTTTTGCAGTCTGGTTGTCTTTGGCGGATGCCTAAGGGACCCTGTGACTATTTAGTCTTTATGCTCCAAGGGCCCAAAAAATTTACCACATAAAAATATTATATATATATATATATATATATATATATATATATATATATATATATATATATATATATATATATATATATCCAGACACCATTTAAAACTCACACAAAGTGGTAGTGGTTCTAAGAGAGAAAGGAAGAGAAAAGTGAGCCCCGTAACTCGTATCTGTCTGCTTCAGGGAGCGACACCTCAACAGTAGCTCACAAGGGATGGGAGTGAGGAGGGATTAAAAGGATAGGAATAAATGTGTAGAGAGAGAAAAAGAGGCGTGAGGTGGTAAGTCAGAGAGCGACAACATATCGAGGGGATAGGGGAGATAGGAAAGATGGAACACGGTCGCAGGAGTCCGAGGACGGGGCACCACTTCCGAGAGCTCTTGTCGGCGTCAGGAGATGGCGTAGGGCGAGCCCAGTCGGCCAGAGCTACGCTGACATCGGAGATCGCGAGGGCACAACCGGTCGGCACGGAATCCAGCGAGCGAGTGACGCGGTTACACTCGCATATGGTCACTATACACTGGGGAAGGGTGGTTAACAAAGGAGTAAATGACGTAATCACAATGCAACCAAAATTACAAGAGAAACATTATAAACATTTCATTTTAAAATAAAAAAGTAATACAGCACAGATATCATATAAGTATAATAGGTACGTTTGGCGCAGGATGTAAGAATAGAGCCGGCAAGCTATAGACGCGCCTGAGTCATCTATAGATTGGCTCTGTCCTTCGATAAACGCTATTTAGCCTGGCGGTGATAACGAACAAGTGCCATCTTCACATTGTCACTGATGCGATGTCTTTTTTCAGCATTATCACTCGTTCCCTCGAGTATTGCGCGATCGAAATTCTCGTCACTAATTTGCCAAATGAACGCTTCATTCCGAAAGGAACGATGCAAAGCCAGACTTTTCTTATCGGCGTTATTTAATCGTGCGTGTCGTACAATGTGCTTTCCGGGGTACGGAGGTAAGCAGGCGCTATCAGCCGTCGAAGATATCGCGAGCTATCATGCATGAAAAGTGTTTTGGCAGAGATTACAGAACGTTTACGCAAAGGTTGTTCAATTGTTCTCGTTCAGCCGCCACGGATGGTCTTGTGGTTCTGGTGCTCGACTCCTGGCCCGCAGGTCGCGGGATCGAATCCCTGCCACGGCGGAAATGTTTGCAAACCATGTACTTAGATTTAGGTGCACGTTAAAGAACCACAGCTGTTCTGAATTTTTGGAGCCTTTCACTACGGTGTCTCTCTAATAATCATACGGTAGTTTCGGCACGTTAAACTCGAGAATCATTATTATATTATTGATCGTCCTCGCTCAGCTGTTCTGACTATACGCAGCGCGCGGGGCTTAAAATTTCCGGTGACAGATATAGAGATTTGATTTGATTTGCGAGGTTTAACGTCCCAAAACCACCATATGATTATGAGAGACGCCGTAGTGGAGGGCTCCGGAAATTTCGACCACCTGGGGTTCTTTAACGTGCACCCAAATCTGAGCACACGGGCCTACAACATTTCCGCCTCCATCGGAAATGCAGCCGCCCCAGCCGGGATTTGATCCCGCGACGTGCGGGTCAGCAGTCGAGTACCTTAGCCACTAGACCACCGCGGCGGGGCAATATAGAGAGTATAATTATGCGCAAAAATGTGTAGTTTCGTGTACTAAAAAACCACGACGTGATTGTGAGACAGTGCTGCGTTGTGTAACACGTACTTATAAGCGTTAGCACACGGGCTTCTAGCACATTTACTGCATCAAAATTCTGCCGTTGCGGGTAGTGAAAGTGCTGCTGAATTAGAACCGTAACGCTATAGCATTACTGGAGCGAAAATGACACTACATAATAATAATAATAATAATAATAATAATAATAATAATAATAATAATAATAATAATAATAATAATAATAATAATAATAATAATAATAGAGTTTATGTCACAATACCATGGTATGAATATACGCCGTAGTGGGGAGCTCCGGAAATTTCGACCAACTGGTGTTTTTTTCTTTTTTCCTCTAACATGCACTCACATCGCACAGTCCGTATACCGTTTCGCCTCCATCTACACAATGGCCCATTCAACGAAAAATCACTGTTCATTTTTTAACTTAGCTTCTATAGACCGCACATCTCGCAATTTACGCATTTTAGCTCGTGATACAGCAAGGCGTATCCACATTGGAAGATTTTTCGGGATGCCACGAGCTTAGAGATTCTCAAGGTATGCGAGGAAATGCGCGAATTTTTCCATTTACTTCTGTGCTTCATGCACAGAACAGTGCTTTATTCTAGATTGAACTATATCTAAAACAGATTAAAAATCTAGTCTTACCGAAAGGTCGGTGGTAAATATGAAATACCTGTTGCATACTCACATTCAATTTCGTGTAGATATGCACTGCAAGCTAAGCAGCTGTTAGCTGCAGCTAATCAATCTTTAGGAATCTTAAGGCGGTGGTTCCACGCCGGCCGCAGCCACTCCGCCTTTTACGCATTGTTTGCGGATGCAGTGGGCTCGCTGCACTTCACAAAAAAGATTACCTGGGCTACTTCAGAAAGCTTATTATCCCCTATTTTTAATGACACCTGATTTTAATGCCTGGTCAGAAGCGTTACCTAGTAGCAATGAAAAATAGTGTGAGCGACAGAAGCATTTTCGCTCTACAAGCCAAGGTTGTAGAGCGAGTATGGCGAAACAATTCAGCGTAACAAAGCGGAATTTACTGTCCCTTTAGACGAAGTGCCATTCAAAGTTTCTATGAAGAGATATTGGACATAAACTAATTAGTGATTTATTTACGTTCCAATGAGAATGAGCAAAATTATGAAGGTCTGTGTATGATTATCTTTTTTTTTTATTTCCGCAGCGGAACCATAATTAAGTGGCTATGTAGACTACATTAGACTTCTTATTCATACGAAGTCGCTTAGTGCTCCGATGAAAACGTGATGAATTATTATTGTGTCAATGGGGCCGTTTATGGCTGTACTTGGTCACGCATTACCGATGAAGCGACAAAATAATACAAGCTGATACTCTGAACTTCGATATAATGAAGCATCAGGCCCCTTTCTGTCATTTTAGGAAGAGAGAATTTTTTTATCTATATTAGGGAACCTACAAGACAGCATTGAATACAGGTAATTTTTCTGCTGGCCAGTCCCGTAGAAACTCGCTTTTTTCTTTCTTTTAGACGCTAACTACCAACGAGTATTGCACATTAGATTGTTCGCCATTTATTTGCGCAGCTGTGACCGTGCACATGTCTGCACGTATACAAAATTGAGGCTTTTTTTTTCTTTCAAATAAATTCACTTGCAAGTGACGCTCCATCTTGTGCCCTTCTTTTGGTGTCTACGTAGGATGGTCTTAAACTTTCTTCAGAGTTAATGTACTTCATTCTCGACGTAAGTGTAATAATTGTTTTTGCGGAGAAGTCTTTTGCGTGGTTCTGTGGTATAATAAAGGGCTGCCGCGAAAGCGGCCTATGTTCGAACCCCATACCATTGTAAACATTTTTTTATTTCTTTATTTTGCGTGATACTATAGTTTCGGACACCGGCGCGGCCGGTGGCAGACAAACACAGGCCAAACGGCCTTTGTTGTGATCTCATAACAGCTTTCACTGTTATTAGACATAATGGGTACAAAGCTATATATAGCTTTGTACCCATTATGTCTAATAACAGTGATGCTAAGCGCAGGTGATCGATGACAGCAGATAATCAACTAGCATTATAAAGTTAAAAAGTGGATCACCTTACGTATATAGAGGGTTCATTGGAAGTGATTCAGAGAAGACTTTTTTATTGTTTGCGGTAGACATAAGGTAGACTGACATAAATAGGAATGATGACTGGTATAACATTTACCCTGATTCTATCGTTTCTCTTATAAAGAGCGCATTCAATTTTTTCACCTGTAAAACGAACATCATTATCATGCTTGTTAGCTTCGATGACGGTTGTATTCAACAGCGACTGTCAAGTGTGTTGCGTGCGTGAATTTATGGACAACTGTTGACCAAAGTGTAACGTCATGCCGATTTTCTACACACATCTACTCTATAGACCATATACGAAAAACGAGCCCAGGATAAGCAAAGAAAAAGAATTCAGCCCTTAAATTCCCCTCCCTTCGTTCATGTACATACATAACGTAAAGCATTTTGCGGTGGATGGTCGTCTCGAAAGTCGAAATAATATTTTGTTACGGCTCACTGCATGTAGCTTTAATGTTCTGCCTATGTACAGAGTTGAGTTGACCGCGTCCAAAATGAGCTCCTCAATAGCATTCAGGACATCACTGAAGCCGATGTTTAGAATATATTAAAAAATTATTAATGCATTAAATCATTCATGGTTAGACGTCACATAACGAACATTTCACTCGTAAAGTATAACATAAGCGCTCAAGCTTCAGCAGTTTCACAACTACAGAGGTTTCACCCTAAGAATGAAGTCGGTCCTGCGATTCCCGCTCGTGTACCTATAAAAAACTACCTGCAATTAGGTCAGATCGACATGTTATATAAAGACAATCGATGGCTTATTGCAACAAAAGTACTCTCCAAATACGTTAATCAATGCGTGTTATAGTAATCATTCATAATTTCCTGCTAATCAAATATCTATTGATTTCCAAGCCACTCATAGTATGTATTTACATAAATCGAATGAAACATCAGGATAGAAAAATAGTGCCAATTCTTTTTCGGTTCTGTCCACACTGATGAACAAAGAAGTACTTTTGACGTGGGTCGCGCAGTAAGCGGCAGGTGGTTCGACTCGCCTAATGTGGTAGTGCCTTCAAAGAAGTGATCATACGCAACAGTATACGCAGCAAAATGAAGTTAAATGAAGACAAGTTAATTATGCAGGAGGTTCCATTCATTCAAAGCTCCACGTGTCTTGCTCTGTTTTCGCCCTATAGACACAAAGAGCAAAGCACAAGTGGTGTACGTGTGCATATCGTCACAAAGGGTTATCGTCCTCCTCTGGCTCTTTCACAGACCCGGAGAACGAGGCCGGCAACCTCGGCCGCCTGCGACATCACTCCGCCGAGATTCATGAGATGGAACAGCGGCTACAGCAAGTGGTTCGACCGAGGCTCTCCCGAAAAATCCCTCTCTTCATTCGAAATAGGTTTGTTACGCCCTGAATGTCGACACAACACAACCTGTGTGTTTGTAATTTCCGATACACTGACAGCGGTATGAAGAAGGCGGAGAAACTGCACTGTACGGTTAACGCACACTGTACTTACTCGTGATTTCACTGTTATGGTTCCTTCACTTTTAGTGCATTGCAGATGAATGACCAGCAAGGCGATGGTTCCACTATAGTACGGTTTTCGTGTGATCTATACCTCCATTCACTACGCGACAATTTCCAGGTGTCCGCGTTGCGCATCGAATAAGCCGTTGCCCTTCCATTTTCTTTAGGCCCCCTCAACTCATATCGTCTATGCAACAGTGCAGCTGTAGGGTAATATTTGAAATGTAAAAAATATAAGTCACTTTCACTCAAACGGGGAAGCAATAAACGCGACACCAACAAATCGAACGTTATACTACGGAAGGTGAGCAGCTAACTCCACTATAGCATACCCTCTGGCACAACTTCACAAAATGCTGGCGTAAAGAAATTCGGCCACTTGAGAAAGAAAGCGCTTTTGGTAGTGTCTGCTGCTTCGCCGTGAGGGAAATGGTGCGAGGCCACTACAAAGCTATGAGCCATCTGCTGATCCCCGCCGAGATAGCGCGACTGTACCCGTTTGCAATTGCTGCCCTAGCGACGCATCCCCATCCCCACCAGCACCCATCGTGCTCCTCGATCCACACGACGGAGTAGGCAGCCGGTGCATTTCATCTCTAGCTGAGTCGCGCCCGTCGGCAGCCTTCGCAAGCTTTCACTCACACACTGAAAGCACGACGCGCGAAGCGACAATGTCGATCCGCACATTATACGAAACATGACGGCGATAGCAAGAATGCTTCCCGCGGGTCCATACAATTGCTCTGTCCACAAACAACAACAAAAGAGCGTGTGCTCCCTAACAGCTCTCAGTTTCGTGAGTTCAGTGTTGACAGTAACGCACTGTAACTTTCCTCACAGATGACGCATCATTCCTGGAGTGCCTGGTAAACGACGTGGGCAGCCCGGACGACAGCCTCCAGCGACCCTTTTTGGCCAGGACTCCCCCCAAGCCCGAAGTGGTGGTCTGCGCCGCCCTGACCTCGTCGACGCCAGCCCCCCAGAGGTCGAAGAAGAGAGTGACGTTCGCCTCTTCCGACGCAGCGGCGGCGAAGGCCATGGCCAGCTCGATGCCAGACCTTCTGGAACCACCGGTCCCAGCGGCGCCGCGAGTGGAAGTGGAAGAACAGGCACAGTCCAAGCCGAGGACCAGGAACTCGTTCGTGTTCTCGGCCTTTAGCAAGATGCCGTTTTCGTCGACGAAGCGTAGTGGTTCATGTGTGGAAATCGCGCCGTCCACTGTCGACCAGCGATGAACGACCGTTTTGTGAACGTCACAGTATCCGTGTACATAGAAATAACGCGTGCCCCGTGGGACCTCAAGACGTGTACCATTTTCGTTACTATTGTTCATAACAAAATAATAAATGCAAGCTTTACTTGCAGATGCTCGGCACGCTTGTCACTCACCTATATGTGTAAGAGGGTCACGTAATTTTCGTACCTTTCTAAGCATAAGTACCTTTTTCTGCGCTAAAGTAAGTATCACGTATGTCAAAAACTAAAAGTTCGCTGTTGGTAACCTGAATATGTACTCTGGCTAAAGAGTGATGTCAGAATTTCTGATAAAATTTGCCAGAACGTTCATGTTTTTGGCTTCAAAGCGACGAGCCTGTTTCTGTCTGGGTACACCTATAGAACCCTTTAATAAAACTAGAAAGAACTCTATAGCAGTGCGATCTTCCGGCTGGCATGAGAACGACGGTTAGTATACGTCAATTTGCCTGATCTTCGTGCGTGTGTTTTCGACCGCATCTGTGACTTGGTTTATTGTTGTGTTTTGGCGTTTGGATAGATGAATGAATTGTTGAGAACTTCGCGAGCTGATTTCAATTAGCTAGCCTAAAAAGGTTATAGTCGTTGAAGTTCTGCGCATTTGCTGAAGTTCGTCTTACGGCAAAACGGCTCCAGGTTGCACAGAGACAAACGGAGCCGAAAGAACGAGGCTTAGGCGGATTATTTTACGGAGAGGCTTCAGTGCCGCCACTTTGGGCTGTTAACCTTTCTCTGCCTTTGTGTTATGTATCTTTAACAACCATAGAGTTTCTGACAAAGAGGAAAATCTGGTGCTAGTGAGCTGCTGGTTTCAGGGGAATGACAGGATGTGTGAGCTTGGAACTTGATTCGGATTTGTATACCTCGAAGACGTGTCTGATTTCACGTTAAAATGATTTACTTATTACTAAAAGAGCACGCACGTAATAAGGCATTTTGTCATTGCCGAGAAACGTGTTTCATTCAACACATGAACCTTCAGCGTCAATGTACAATTTAACGAAGCATATAAGAAGTAACCAATGGCCGCTAAACCTGGCCGGCAGACGACAAAGTAAGCGTTCCCTCTGCCCCTTCATGTGGTCTGTTTCTTTCTTTCGCCCTTTGGTTGTGCCGTCAAGGTAAGTGGACTTTTATTTTGGAATATAATACGCGTGAATGAGATCCGCTCATAAACGTTTTGTTTTAGAGGAGCTTTATTTACGCAGTCGTATTCCATTTTTGAGCCGAAATCTCGCTCAACACCAGCCAACACAAGCCTCGCAGACACATGTACCGTCATCCCCAGCGCTGCAACATCGCCACGTAAGAAATTCGCATAGACGGTGGCACCACACTTCCCTCTAGGTATCTTTGTGAGGAACTCTATGTTAACAACTAAACGGACAGTGTTGCGGTAGACGCATACACATGAAACTGGTTATGTTGATTCATACGATGTTTCATGGTCTTTTTAATTAAGTTTAAAGACGCAATGCATCTAGACAAAAAAGGAGGAGACGGAATGCTTCATTTACTCAATTCATAGCCGATCCCCAACAGTGGGTGCATGCGAGACACAGTAGAAGTCGAACAAGAACAATCTCTGGCTTCTCGAATCCTTTTGCCATTCCTACTTTTTTACTTACGATACGTTTCGTCCTTCTCCGATTTTTCTTTATGTCGCATTGTTATGTGACAGGCCTCGACAGACCTGAATAAAGTTTTTCCACACTATATCATATCATGTGGCATAGCCTTTAAATTTACACCATGAGACACAACGTGGACATTCCTCCTTGTGGGTATGAGCCAAGTTCTTTTAGGCACCAAAACAAGCGAGAAAGCTGCTATGGCCAAGAATCTAAAAGCAGATAAGAGCTTCGCCAAGAAGGTAAAAGCGAAGGCTGCATCCTGGTGTAAAGGACTGGATCTTGGGAGACTGACTGAAGTGGTTAGTGCCTTAAAGAGTCTCATCTTAGCAGTGTTTCTTATCGTTAAAACACACAAGCCGGACATGTCCTTTAGATGCATAGTGAGTGTGTGAAAATGCTGACAGCAAAATTTAGCCGCTACTTACTTAAGCATCTCAATGCACTTGATGTCGAAGATCCTTTCGCGGTTAAAAATTCAACAGAACTCGCGAAGTTTCTGCAAAATATTCCACCAGTCGCTTCGCCACTTCTGGGCCACCCTGAAGGTTTGTTCTATTCCATTCCGCACGCTGATCAGTTCCAGAGAGCTCGGTCTTAAATCGAACAGAACGAAGCACTTGTTTCTGAGAATAGCGTAGGCATCTCAATTGATAACTTGATTACCTTATCAGACTCTTATCTTTCCTCGAACCTTGCTTCTTACGAGGATAGTACTATATCCAGCGTCGAGGTATCCGCATTGGGTCGTGTGTCCTGCCAGTGTCATGTCATGTTCTTTTATCACCTATTGACCGAGAGTTGGCTTTCAGTCTTGACGATGGTAGTGCTAAACTTTTCTAGATATGGTGACAATTTCTTGGTGATTTTGAAGTCTAATTAACCCATCTGTAATGACTACCCATGCTGTGGATTACGTTATTTCGTTTAGACAACATGGCAAAGTGCTTTCCTTTATGCATGAGCTGCCTTTAGATGACAAATTGCAGATTTGTTTTAGGCTTAACCCTGACGCTATAGGGAGCTACACATGTTTTTTTTTTTGGTTTTTGTTATACTGTCGTCGCTCTCGCAAAAAACTTCACCCTACGACTCGGCGCATACGAACAAGACTTTTTTGTAAAAAAAAAAAACGCAATAGCATCAATGTGCCTTGAATCCGCATTGGACTAGTCTTGTGCTCACAAAATGCAGAAACGTTTTAACGCCCATGTACAGAGGCCAATTCAGCCGGATATCCTTGCTCTTTTACGGTATATTCCAGAACGAACCAACGCGCCCAACAAAGCATTTAATTAGGCAGTAACGGGAACCATCCTTCAGAAACTGAAGGGAAAACCGAAGGGAAAGCCACCTGTATATGTACAAAGTTTCCCGCAAGATTAAGAAGGTGGCGAACAGGTACAAGGTACCGATTGTTCTTTCAGCTCCGGGGAAGTTAACCGGCCCCTGTCTACGCATCGCAGCGCCGCAAAAGCCGACACTTTGTGGTAAAAAGCATGCAAGTCTGTTTGTAACTTGCGCGGTGTGCGTGGTCTACGAAATTCCCCTTACATACGGCGAAGTTCGTATCGGCTAAACCGGACGCTGCGTTAGTGAGAGGGCAAGGGAGCACGAGATATCGCTTAAAAACAAGACCAGTGCTCATTTACCTGCTGGTGTGCTGTGAATCATGCGTGAGTGGGCCGGACCTCGCAAATATTAGTACATAAAGGAGCGAGAACACTGCGGCGAACGAACATTTGGAGGCGTATTTCATCAATGTTAAAAGCGATGTGTGCATCAATGACACGTCTGTCAATGTGCCTATGCAGAAGAGCAGTTTTTTTTTATGTCATGGTGTCATAAACGTAAGATAGTTCGCCATTTATTTGCGCAGCTGTAACCATGCACATGTCTGCAAGTATATGAAAAAGAGGCACTTTTTCAAATAAATTCAGTTGCAAGTGATGCTCTATCCTGTCCCCTTCTTTTGGTGTCTACGTGGGATGCGCCCTTAAACTTTCTTCAGAGTTAATGAGCTTCGTTCTCGATGTAAGTGTAACGGATCTTTTTGCGGAGAAGTCTTTTGCATGGTTCTATAATACAGGGCCGCGCCGCGAAGGTGGCCCATGTTCGAACACCTTACCATTGTAAATATCTTTTTCATATTTTTTTTTTCATTTCAGTGATACTATAGTTTCGGACACCGGCGCGGGCGGTGGCGCACAAACACAGGCCAAATGGCCTTCGTTGTGATCTCATAACAGCTTTCACTGTTATGAGACATAATGGGTACAAAGCTATAGAGATGCTAAGCGCAGGTGATCGATGACAGCAGATAACTAACTGGCGTTATAAAGTTGGGAAGTGAATCACTTCACTAATATAGAGGGTCCATTAGAGGTCATTCGGAGAGGAGTTCCCTCTTGTTTGCGGTAGACATAAGGTAAGCTGACATAAATAGGAATGATGAGTGGTATAATGATTACCTTGATTCTGTCGTTTCTCTTATAAAGAGCGCATTCAATTTTTTCACTTGTAAAACGAACATCATTATCATGCTCGACAGCTTCGACGACGGTTGTATTCAACAGCGACTGTCAAGTGTGTTGCGTGCGTGGATATATGGACAACTGCTGACCAAAGTGTAACGTCATGCCGATTTTCTACGCACATCTTCTCTATAGACCATATAAGAAAAACGAGCCCAGGATAAGCAAAGAAAAGAAATTGAGCCCTTAGATTCCCTTCCCTTCATTCATGTACAGACATATGTAAAGCATTTTGCGGCGGATGGTCGTCTCAAAAGTCGGAATAATATTTTGTTCCGCTTCACTGCGTGTAGCTTCAATGTTCTGCCTATCTACAAAGTTGACCACGTCCAAAATGAGCTCCTCAATAGCATTCAAGACATCACAGAAGCTGATGTTTAGAATATAATTATAAAATATTATTAATGCATTAAATTCATTCATTGTTAGACGTCACACAACGAACATTTCACTCGTAAAGTATAACATAAGCGCTCAAGCTTCAGCAGTTTTAGTACTACTGAGGTTTCACTTTACAGATGAAGCCAGTCCCGCAATTCCCACTCGTGCACCTATAAAGAATAAAGAACGTCTTGCAATTAGGTCAGATTGACACGTTATATCAAGGCAATCGATGGCTTATTGCAACAAAAGTACTGTCCTAATACGTTAATCAATGCGTGTTATAGTAATAACTCCTAATACCATTCTAGTGAAATGTCTATTTATTTCGGAGCCAACCATATATGTTTTTATATAAATCGAATGAACTATCAGGATGGAAATATAGTACCAATTCCTCTTCGGTTCTGTCCATACTGAGCCAAAAAAAAGTACTTTTGACGCGGCAGGAGGCCTGGTTTGCCGAATGCGGTAGTGCCTTCAAAGAAGTGATTATTTATTTATTTAGAATACTCTCCGGGCCAGTGGCACTACAAAGGGGGTGGGGCAAAAATACAGAAAATTGGAAGCAGTTCAAAAACAGGTCACAAGGCAAAAAAAGAAGAGAAAGCAACGCAGGAAAAGAACTCACAATTCATAAGTACATTTCAAAAAGATTACAAGTAGTTACACAAATTATAGCGGCACAAAGAATAAAACAAAATAAATGATACGGTAATTATAAACGAAAGTAAAAAAAACCGGTGTATGAACGATGATAGACACATGATATAAGTGCAAATGGCGAGCCTAGTTTATATAAGAAAACTTATAGAACAAAATCACGAACAGTTTCTTGATGGTGACAACATCTGGAGGAAGGGTATTCCAGTCATCAGTTGTGTGTGGCACAAATGAGTGAAGAGGAGGACCTACAAGATGTAGTGTCAACTTTTGTGTTGGTGATCAATGGAAGATGATATTTAATGTGGTGCCGAAAGGAGTTTGTGTCGTAAAATATATATCCTATGAAACAGAGAAAGGCGTGCGATTTTACGCTGTAAGGCTAAAGATGGTAATTCTAGATTAGTTTTCATTAGTCTGATGCTTGCTGTTCTGTTATAGTTAGATGAAATTAATGGTGTGGAATTGTTTTGATTTTTTTTCTACTAAGTCAATCTATTTATGCTGACTGGGGTGTCATAAAGAGGCTGCATACTCTAGTTTAGGCAGGATAAGTGTTTTGTAGAGAATGAGTTTCATGGGATTGTGGTGCACGTGAAAAATTTCGCCGGAGATAGCCAAGTGATTTGTTAGCTTTGCTTGTTATAGGTGTGCAATGTGCGTGTTCCAGGTAAGGTCAGACGAAATGTGGACACCAAGTTATTTGTAAGTTGAAACACAATCTAGAGGGGTGTTAGCGATATCATAGGCTGGTGAAAGGGTTAGTACGTCTAGTAAGGTGCATTGCCTTGCATTTAAGTTATGCTTAGTTCCGTATTTGTCATGTGTTACACCGTGAACTGATAGCGTCAAGGTGAGACTGAAGAATGGTTGCATCATTTAAGAAGAACTCTTTGCTGGGCGAGCTGGTGCATGTCTATGGTGTGTATCGTTGCGCATAAAATCGGACGAACACAGGAACAAAGAAGCGTAAACGGAAAAAGCGCAACATTGTTGCAATCATTGTTAGAAGTTATTTCTTTAAATATTACGCAGTCGTCAGCGAAAATATGAATATTAGATAAAACACAGGAATCTAAGCCATAATTGAAACTTATAAATAAAACATGCAACAGCATACGCTGCGAAATGAAGTTAAGTAAGACAAGTTAATTATGCATGAAATTCTATATATTCAAAGCTCTTTCTTGGTCCCTGACGCAAATAGCAAGCACGAGTGGTGTACGTAGTTGTGTGCATAACGCCTCAAAGGCTGCGGCTTGTCGTCCTCCTCTGGTTCTTTGACAGATCCGGAGAACGAGGCCAGCAACCTCGGCCTCCAGCGACATTACTCCACCGAGCTTCATGAGATGGAACAGCGGCTACAGCAAACGGTTCGACCGAGGCTCTCCCGAGATGTCCCTGTCTTCATTCGAGATAGGTTTGTTACACCCTGAATGATGACACAACACAAACTTTGTATTTGTCAGTTGCGATACACTGACGGCGATATGAAGGAGGCGGAGAAACTGCTCTGTAAGTTAGCGCGCACTGCACTAACTCGTGATTTAACTGTTATGGTTCTTTCACTTTTAATGCATTGCAGATGAATGACCAGCAAAGCGATGGTTTCACTATTGCATGGTTTTCGTGTGATCTATACCTCCCTTCAATACGTAACAATTTCCAGGTGTCCACGTTGCGCATCGAATAAGCCGTTGCCCTTCCATTTTTTTTCGGCCCCTTCAATTCGTATCGCCTATGCAAGAGTGCAGCTGTAGGATATTTCAAATATAAAACAAATAAGTCACAGTTCCACTCAAACGGCAAAGCAATAAACGCGACAGCAACAAATCGAACGTTATACTAAGGAAGGTCAGCAGCTAACTCCACTATAGCATACCCTCTGACGCAACTCTACAAAATGCTGGCGTAAAGAAATTCGGCCACTTGAGAAAGCAAAGCGCTTTTGGCAGTGTCTGCTGCTTCAGCGTGAGGTAAACGGTGCAAGGCAACTACAAAGCTATGAGCCGTCTGAGGCGAATGTACCTGTTTGCAATTGCTGCCCTATAGCGACGCATCCCCATCCCCACCAGCACCCATCGTGCTCCTCGATCCACACGACGGAGTAGGCAGCCGGTGCATTTCATCTCTAGCTGAGCCGCGCCCGTCGGCAGCCTTCGCAAGCTTTCACTCACACACCAAACGTACGACGCGCGAAGTGACAATGTCGATCCGCACTTTATACGAAACATGACGGCGATAGCAAGAATGCATCCCGCGGGTCCGTACAATTGCTCTGTCCACAAACAACAACAAAAGAGCGTGTGCTCCCTAACAGCTCTCAGTTTCGTGAGTTCGGTGTTGACAGTAACGCACGGTAACTTTCCTCACAGACGACGCGACATTCCTGGAGTGCCTGGTAAACGACGTGGGCAGCCCGGACGACAGCCTCCGGCGACCCTTCCCGGCCGGGACTCCCGCGACGCCAGAGAAAGCGGTCTCCGACACCGTGATCTCGACGCCGGCCCCCAAGAGGTCGAAGAAGAGAGTGACGTTCGCCTTTTCCAACGCGTCGGCGGCGAAGGCCAAGGCCAGCTCGATGCCGGAACTTCTGGAATCTCCTGTCCCAGCGGCATCGCGCGTCAGAGTAGAACGGCCGAAATCCAAGCCGAGGGCCAGGAATTCGTTTGTGTTCTCGGCCTTCAGCAAGATGTCGTTCTCGTCAAAGAAGCGTAGCGCTTCGTGCGTGGAAATCGCGTCGCCAACAGTGGACCGCCAATAAAAGACCGTTTTGTGGCCGTATAACAGTGTTTGTGTGCATAGGAATAGCGCGTGCCACGTGGGACCTCTTAAGAAGCGTACAACTTTCGTTACTAAAATCCGTAACATAATACGTACAATCTCCACTTGCTGATCCTCGGCGAGCTTGTGAATCACCTATATATAAGACGGTCACGCAATCTTCGTTCCTTTTGAACCGTAGGTACCTTTGTCTGCGCTAGAGTAAGTATCACGTGTGTTGAAAACGAAGTTCGCCGTTCGAAGCTTAAATATGAACTCTGGCTAAACAGCGGTGTCAGAATCTCTGATAAAATTTGCCAAAGCTTCCATGTTTGCGACTTAAAACCAACGAGCTTGTTTCTCTGGTACACCCATAGTTTCCTGTAATAATCACTAGTGAGAACTCCAGCGCTGCGATCAGCCAGCATGGGAACAATGTTATAGTACATTGATTTGCCCAATATTCGTGCTTGTGTCTTCGACCGCATCTGTGGCTTTGTTTATTGTTGTGCGAATGAAGGAATGGATTGTTGAGAACTTCGCGAGCCGATTTGAATTAGCGAGTCTGAAAAGGTTAGAGTCATGGAAGTGCTGCACGTTAACTGAAGTTCGTTTTATTACAAATCAGCTCCAGGTTGCACAGAGCCAAGCCGAGCCGAAAGAACGAAGCTTAGACGGACTATTTTACCAAGGGGCTTCAGTACCGCCATGTTGGGCTGCTGTTAACCTCTGTGTTGTGCATCTTTTACAACCAAACGGACAGTGTTGCGGTAGAAGCATACACATGAAAATAGTAATGATTCATACAATGATTTCATGACCTTATTCATTCACATCACAATATACAAAAACAGGAAAACATTGACCTAACAGACGAAGGTAGCGGCACCCACATGTCTTAGGTAAAATAATCTTATCATTCCCGTACTGACCGAAGCGCCGTGCGTTGCAGATCCCGTAGACACACAAGATTCTGTATAAGAGGTGAAGCTCCCTAAGGCGTGAGTTGTGCGTCCTTTGTAGTAGCCACCTCTTGTTTTAGTCCTCGGAATGTCCGCTGGACGGCGGCACTTGTATATGATGAATATATGATGAGAAGATGCGAGATGGCAGTACTTGGAGCGTTCACTAGGTGGACGGATGGACAGACAGACACAGACAAACAGACGGACGGACGGACGGGCGGACGGACGTGGTCAGCGTATAATTCACGGTTTGCCGATAAAACTCTTCGGAGCGTCGCCCTACTCATCATCGTTCACACCGTGGATATGCTGTGATTTTTTTATTAGGAAACTGACTAGCCCAGCAAAGAGTGCTTCAGGATTACATTTGATTATGTGATTAACATAATAAAATTATGCTAGTGAAGAAGTTTAGCAAATTCTTTATAACTTCTACGCACAATTACGCAATCGTGACAGTGGTGTTCCGTACTACGCCGTAGAATTTCCATTCAGAGACATGAAAATTCCATATTTTGAAGATTTTTTTCCTGCAAACGCTGATGGAACTCCCAGCATATTTCCCTGTACAACAGTACTGATTTTCGCCCCTATCCACGCACACACTTACTATATTTACACGGGCCTGACGTACATGGTGACTTTTGAAATCATGATTGGCCTCTCCACTGCCACAGAACAAAAGCATTCGTATACTGTAAGTACACCGCACATTGTGGGCTTCAAGTCTACCACAAAAGTGAACTAGAAACCGCTCCGCGTAAATATCAGAAACATCCGAAGGGATATGCTAGCGCCGTACATGCGCCAGAACCAAGTACAAAAGATGAAGGCGCACTGTGACCGCTAATTATCGATTGTCATAGGAGAATTTAACAATTTCTGAAATTTCCTGTAGTATCACGAAGATTTCTTTTTTCCCTTTGTCTCAAACTGACAGGCGGAAAGACCCCGAAAAAGGGAAAACTCCCCGCACGGAACATCACTTAATCGTAATCAAATGATAACCCTAAAATGTTAAAAAGTGGGCTTCTCCACATAAACACGTTTTTTTTTTTTGTGTGTGGAAAAGCCAGAGTTAACGGTGTTAAAACGCAACGTGAAGACAGTTTAGGAACTATGCAGCATTCGCGTACAGATATAAAAGCTCATCTGAATATTGAATGAAGCACACGTTATAATTCAGACAGAAGGAGAAGAACAGCACACATTCTATAAACTTTAAAAGTAATGATAAAACACAGGCTTGGTGCCCTCCATGCGCTGTACGCCATTGAACACGTGACTCATTTTATTTCTTTCCACTGCAAGAAGTCGATATCGGTGAGCTTCGAGCATTCCGTCAGTTCGTTTCTGCGTAAATAAAAAAAGAAAAAGAAACCCAAACAGGTCACTGCTTTCCCGATTCTTTGTCTATCACTTCGGATACCATTTCACCTCTCTTTTTTTTTTACCTTCCATTCAATACCTGCAGAAAACTTATAAGTCCGCTATTTTGAAATGTTTATCTAGTGTTTTATGTTTTACTGCCCTGTTTTTCAAAGAATTACATTTCAGCCAAGGTTTTGAGTAATTCTTTGAGCATATATTAACTGCATGAATTTTCCTATACGAACAGACCGCTTAGCAATAGTTTCACGCATACTGTTTGCATAAGTATGGGTGCTGCACAGCTATAAAAATAAGGAATATTTCATTTCAATGTTTCTGGTCGTTTTAGCGATTAGCAGCACACTGAAATATTGCAGCACGCTGCAAATTTAGATGTCTTTCAATATTGTGCAGTACCGTCCACTGTTAAAGGACCCACTACAATGAGTACCACTGATATTACCGGCATTCTAACAGCAAGTGGATAAGAAAGCAACTTTTATGCACGGCACTAGTCTGTCAAATGAAATGAAAACTGTGAATCAGAGGTAGTCTTACACAAATATAAGCCGCCATGCTTTTGAAAGGCTGAAATCTAAACATACCGTGCACGTATGTGTTCCTTTAACAGAGGACCCGTCTGTACATTGTAAGTGGCATCAGTTTGAAATAGCCTCACGGCACGACAAACGAAGCGTTATCTACAGTACGAACCAATCGCCTGAGTTGGCATTGCTGTTCAATGTTGCAGCGTATAGTTCAAATGGCTTACCCAGTCCCCTCAAGCCTCAGTGCACTGGGTTGAATTTCCCGAAGGGTGTCGCTGTTGGCACATATTACATGGGCTAGCAGTGTTTGCCGTATCGTCCTAAGCTGACCTGTGCAGAGGCACACAAACGTATTGATTAGGCAACGATTGTGAAAATATGAAACTGATTCATTCATTGCTTGAGTACAAAGTTACACATCGACTATGAGAGACGTCATTCATTGGTGGAGGACTGTGGGATAACCTCATGTACTGCCCGAGTTACTCTGAATGCTGTGAAACGTTCCATTTTACGTATTCACATGATGCTGCAGACCCTCATGATCCAAGCAGGACGGGCAAAAAGTTGGGATAATTATGAACAATAAAACATTAACCAAAACATTTTTACATCCAAGTCTGCCGCACCATCTGCTATGACATTGTCCTCGAATCGCCTCTAAGAGACACAACAATCTGACGCGTTGCGACAATTGAACGATCGGCCGCTCCCTGTGCAGATTCTGCTGGAGCACCGTCCTCGTCTTTCGTCGGCTCACAAGGCAGTCAAAGCCTTCTTGCGCTTTCTAGGGACTACGGTTCTATGTGAATGCCTTTGACTTTTGCATAGTGCCACCGCTGTATACATGCCAGCACAAGTACTGACAATTTCTTCATCTTATTCCTTTTTCTCTCTCTCTCATCTTTATACTCCAATTCTCTGTTTTCCCAGCGTAGGGTAGCAAACTGGTCAAGTGCCTGGTTAACCTGCCCACCTTCTTTCTTGTTCTTCCTTCCTTCCTTCCTTCCTACATGGTAGGTTATGGGGTTGCTGACACCCCCTGTAAAGTTGTTTGCGCCAAGTGGCGCATGTGTCTTGCACATAAGCCGTACTTCAAGGGTGACAATCACCTGACGATAGATGGCGATGTGTTCGCGTTGAGTACGAACACAACGCCATCTTAGGAGCTCACGGGAATACACCAAATCAGGGAGTACAAGGTGATATGGGATGGGCATCATTTGAGGGCAGGGAAGCTAGCAGAAAGATAAAATTTGAGAAGCGATTGAGAGAAACGGGGGGGGGGGGAGGGGAATCGTTGGGCTACGAAGGTTTTCAGCTACTTGTACATGAAGAATGTCGATACAAAATGGAGGAAGTGAACCAGGAAATTGACTGGTAAATACTTAGAAAACAGCAGGTGGCCAAACCTAAAAGAACTATCGGTTAAGAAAAATGTGAAGGAAACGGAAACTGACATGTGGAGAATTGGCATGATTAAGAAGTCCGCACTAGATATCTATTGAACTTTTAAGCAGGAAATTGCCAAGGAAAGGATCTATGATAATACTCGGGGTAGTTCTCTACTGTTTGAGGCCAGGACGGGAGTATTTTGAACCAAGACATATCGGGCCAAATACGAAGCGGTAGACACGGTATGCAGTGCATGTGGAGAGGAGGAGAAAACTGCCGAACACTTGATAATGTTCTGTAAAGGGTTTCATCCTATAATTCAGGATGATGGCACAGAGTTTTTCGAAGCACTGGGGTTGAGGGACAGGGAGGGCAAAATAGACTTTAAGCGGGTGGAATTAACTAGAAGAAGGTTGTCTGATTGGTGGCTAAAGTCAAGGCACGAGTGAAAATTAAACCCTTCACTGCAAAGTACGAATTCTCAACCTCACTATTTAAAGAGAAAAAAGATAAATCTAGTGGTTAGTTCACTAAGTATTACGGCTAGGCGGCGTTAGCCGCCGCCCGATCTAAAGGGTGCAGTCACATCCATCCATCCATCCATCCATCCATCCATCCATCCATCCATCCATCCATCCATCCATCCATCCATCCATCCATCCATCCATCCATACCACTGTTGGTAGAGTGGTAGCGCCGGCGGTGACCCCTGGCGGAAGGCACACCTTGGTGGCGGGCGAGAGTTGAGCGAGTCTCTTCTGCGCGTGGCGCTTGTCGCGAATGGTTGTCTCTAGCGTGGGTCCTCGGCGCGGGGCACCGCGGGCCTGCGCGTCGGGGGCCCTCGTGGAAAGTCAAGCGTTGGCGATGCCACCTTGGGTGTGTTATTGTGTACTTGTCATGTTTTAGAGTGTATGTAAATTATTGTGCAACGATGTCCTAGCGTGCTCATTGATTGATTGATATGTGGGGTTTAACGTCCCAAATCCACCCTATGATTATGAGAGACACCGTAGTGGAGGGCTCCGGAAATTTCGACCACCTGGGGTTCTTTAACGTGCACCCAAATCTGAACACACAGGCCTACAACATTTCCGCCAACATCGGAAATGCAGCCGCCGCAGCCGGGATTCAAACCCGCGAGCTGCGGGTCAGCAGCCGAGCACCTTAGCCACTAGACCACCGCGGCGGGGAGCGTGTTCATTACTGATGTATCATTCGGCGGACGATATCGTCCTTCTAAAATTAGTTAAATAAATGTATGTATGTTACGTGGTTTGTACCGACCGCGTCTGCTGTGTCCGTTCACTCCAAGAGCATGGCGAGGCGCTCGCCTTGTCGAGACCCCACAAGGTATACATGACCTCTGAGAGACCACCGAGTTGAAGTGGCGAATATGTTTCAAATGCTGCAGGTATAATTCCAATCACAGATCATTCTTGAAAATAATGTGTGTGCGCGTGTGCGTGCGTGTGTGTGTGTGTGTGTGTGAACTTTTTTTGCGAACAAAGGAGTCGAGCTGCAGTTGTGCGATAGTGTAACCTGATCTGTCACCAGAGCGCCAAGCTTTCCATGAATCAAAGAGTGCGAAAATTTTAACCTTGCCACATTCCGTCGAGTACAGAGTGACTTTCTGCGGTAACAGAGATCCTTTTTGGGAGTTTCGAACAGTTTCATCTTTTACAAGCGAAAGCTTTCGATGCCTCACCAAACGCTCGAGTCGTCCGTCAGCATAGCTGGCGTCGGGTGATGCGAAAAGTCGTCGTCACGCGATGGCGTCATGTTGACGTCACTATGGCGTCTTTTGCGTCCCGCCGTGAGGTCATCACATGGCATCGTCACTTTATCAAAAATGAGCCAACCTCAGAGGCAATGCGAAACTAAGTTGGATGCAAAACAACTTCTAATTGATGCCCTCGCACCCCCGATAGTTGAGGGTGGGGAAGGCGGGGAGGGGCAAGAGCATCAGCACATCGACTGAGAAGTAAAAATGGCCTTTGCCTTCGAGTCGCCTTCAGCAAATTCATATGAGGCCGTACCGTTTTTTTTTTTCTGTCATGTGTAACCGCCTACGTGTTGTAATGCTGCGATTACTTGCCTGGAGTGAAGGAACCAGCCTGACCGCCATGTTCGTAGTAGAACCTGTCACCATACTTGAGCCTCCGGAACATGGGACCGATCAGGCAGGCGAACGTGGGTCCCACCATGGACGCAGGCATTGTGCGCTCCGCCAGGCCAGCAGAGAACAGGTCCACGTCCCCGACGTCGCTGTCGCACACGATCACATCAGGTGCATTGTCACACCACATCAGGTGCTTCATCACATAAGGGAATCACATTGGTGTAGCATCACGTGCTACGTAACGTCAAAAGGCAGAAAGTTAGTGTTCCACACTTGCCGTCTACTAGTGGCACTGACAGACACTAAGAAGTATAAATTGACATATATACCCTATAAAGTGAATGGGGGAATGGCCACCACCGTAGCTCAGAGGTAGAGCATCGGACGCGCTATTAGAAGGTCGCCGGTTCGGATCCTGCCAGCGGCAAGTTATCTTTTCATCCACTTTTCTTTTTTCCAAGTTTAGCTTCTGAATAACATCTCTAGCTATATATTTCTCGGCATCATTGTCTCTTAGTTATTAATATTACGCCTGACAAAAAAAAACTAACCGAGCTCTCCAATTCACCCTTCTGTTCTTCAGGTGTATTGTGCAATACTGGAAGAAGTAACAGTGGGTGACGTCAAGCTTAAGCTAACTACGCAAGCTGCAATTAACTTTGATGGAACGGGCCAGCAGTCTACAATCAATTGCATAATAGGGATGAGCCTATGCTAACGCATTACGGTCTCTAGAGCGCGCAATAAAAACTGGCGATATATTTTCTATTTTCTTATTCTGTTTGAAAATCCGCCCGCCGCAGCGTTCTAACTATTAATGATACTCGACTGCTGACGCAAAGGTCACGGGATTGAATTCCGGCCACAGCTACTGCATTTTAAATAGAGGCTTGAATGTTTTAGCCTTAAAGTAGGTATTAACAAAATTTTACGTTCATTTCCGTTGCAGCTCAAAGCACCCGGCGACTAGCCTTAAGCCTATACAGGCCTTAAAGTAGGTATTAAAATTATACGTTCAGCAAGATGGTTCTTCGAAAATTTTTGAAGGCGGAAACGAGACATTCACGAAAACGGGAGGGAGTAATTCTTAAATGAAAAGAAGACAAACGTGCACCCCGTAACTGTCTCTCAGGGGTAGGACACCTCAACAGTAGCTCACAAGGGATGGGGGTAAGGAGAAATTAAAAGGATAGGATGTATAAAGATAGAGAGAACGAAAGGAGAGAGCGAGACGCAGGGACAGCCGTATACCTATGTAAGGAACAGATAGGAAAGATGGACATGGTCGCAGGAGTCTGAAGACTGGGCACCACTCGGCGAGAGCTCTTGTCGGCGTCAGGAGATGGCGTAGGGCGAGCCCAGTCGGCCAGAGCTGCGCTGTCGTCCGAGATCGCGGGAGCACAACCGGTCGGCACGAAATCCAGCGAGCGAGTCTCACGAGAACGAGATAGAGACAGGACGAGCGCTGTCCTGTCCATCGCCCATCATTTCTCTATCTCGTTCTCGTGGGACTCGCTCGCTGGATCCGTCTCTCCCGTTCTTGTGAGTGTTGAAGTTGAATCGATGGCGCAGACGCTTAGACAGGGGGGAAGAAAATACGTAAAATCTGTGTCTAAACATTTGCACCATCAATTCAAGTTCAGCAATGCACCACTAGCTCAAAAGCAAACGCTAATAGTCTCGTGAATGTCTCCTTCTTGCGCTCGAACATTTTAGGTTACTTGAAGCAGACGTATTCTTACTCGTAGAGGCCGGCAAAAAGCTCCACCGCGTCTCTGGGCATGAGTCTTTCGAGGTGTTCGAATTCATCCAACGGGACGTCCGGTGCGCAGTGGCGCACGTAGTCGACGTAGGGTCTCAGTCCATGGTCGCGACCTCGCTGTATGTCGAATGCGAACAGGTCGACGCCGAAGGGCTTTGGGCCGTCTGGGCGCCGAAATGCGTGCCTGGTCACATCGTGAGTGCCGTATCTGCACCCAAGGCACACTCGCTAAGACATTGAACCAACGCGGAATAAATAAATGAGACGCTCGCGTGACGCTAATTAAGCTAAGCTCTGGTTTTCACAAGGTTCCCGCACACTGCAGTTCATTTCCTACTTTTTTTCTTCCTTCCCCTTATCTTACTTCTTCCTTCCCCTTATCTTTCTTCTTCCTTCCCCTTTTCTTCCTTCCCCTTAGGGGGATGGCGAGAGAGGGGTGCACGCGTTGCTTGAGCACCTACTGCGGACATTGATCAAAAGGGCGCTGGCGCGCGCTATCTCGACAAACGTCAGTCGACATCTCGCATACCCTTATCTGTAATGTGTTCTCATCGCTTATACTTCACGTCGACGCGACAGACAGCATGAAAGCCGCTTCGATGCATGGAACGCGGCCGCATTCCCTAACGCCAGCGTTTTTTAGGGTTACATGAAATCGAAGCCAAAAGAGTTAGCAGCTAGCCTAAATTTGTATCACATTCCAGCTCATTGTTACCCCATTCGTTGCTTCGCCCTTGGAGGGAAACTGATTTCTTTATAACAGTAAAGACAATAAAATCATGCAGCAAACGAGAGCATTGTGACAGCTCTTAGTGAAGCAGCCTTGCCTGTCAATCTTCTGAGATGGCTTCCGCAACCTGCTGGCGGTGACGGCATCTATGACGTCGGCACCGTAAAAGGCGAAAGGGTTAAACCAGTTGAGGCGCAACGGTAAGCGCAACTCATGTTCTCCGGGAAGATATACTCTGAAATGATAACAAATCCAAGAATCACGCTTTGTTTAGGTAAATGAATGCATGAGAAGAAAAATATAACACTCCATCGCCATGTGGTGCAGTTCCTTCTAATTAATTTTTGGTGGATGCTTTTGTTAAATTTGAATGAGATATTGAGAAAGTAGACTGTGCTATAACCGGCGATCCCAACACCACGAAAGTGATGTTTAATTAAAGGTAACCGAGAAAAAGGAGAAATTATCAAAAAACGCATGTACACATACAATATCCAGTGTAAAAAGAAAGTCACAGCTTTGCCGCAGAGGCGAAGCAATGAACGCGATAGCTTGTAGATATAAAAATGGCGTAATTGATATTGTGCTTCGAGTTCATTTCGTTAGCCATCACGAGCAATTCTAGGTCATACAGTAAGAATGTAAGAATTTACGAGAAAAAATTCACGCTCGTATTTTAGTTCACGCAGTGAAGCACTCGATTATGCACTTGCTTAGCTTTCTGTTACAAACTTATGAAGTTGCCGAGATCCACCTGTAATACTATCGCATTAGCGCTCTATCAACGACTAACTACAAATGGGCCAAAATAAAGAAAACTGCAACAACTGTGGCGTCCAACTTTTGATAACAGCCACTCTTGGCTTTATTTTTCATTATATTTAAGTTAAACAACCTGATGAATAATTTCCATATTTACTCTTGTTTCCTCCGATAATTTATCTTCCTCAAGAGCAATCACTTTTAGTTAATCTAAAAAAGTCGCAGCTTTGCCGCAAAGGCAAAGCAATCAATGAACGCGATAGCAACAAATCGGAAGGTCACGCGCAGAATGACAAGCAGATCGAAACGTGCCCCGCGTTTTTCACGCACAAACTGACGCACCAAACGTACTCTCAGGTACAGATGAATGCGAATAAGCGTCTCAGTTGTTACTTCGCTGTGTCTGAAAAGCGCGCCCTTTTCGCAAACCGGAGACTGTGCAACAATCGACCTTTGTGCAGTGACCTTTGTGCGCCTGATAACTACAACAGAATCGTTTCGGGTAAAAGCCCAAGGCTAGCCAAGACGTACGATGCTCCCCACCGCGAGATAAGAGCGCGAGTGATCATCCACCCCCCTCCTCTCCGCGGGGCAAAGTACGCGTCGGGGATAAGGGGACGCGCCACCGCGTCGTGACGATGTGGCGACGCGCGCTCATTGTGCATCCTTGCAAGTAGTGTTGAAAACACGATAGTTCCCCCCGAAATGCCCGTCACCAGTGGTAAGTGTTAGATATAAATAGCTGGCCGTTTGAACATTGGAGAACGTGTTTTGTTTTTCCGTGGCTCAGTAGTTAATGCCTCCTCTATAAAGATGCCTGCGACATTACACGCTTTCCCATGGAATAGGGAGGTTCCTCGTTGTTCAGTGCTTTCTCCGCAAAGAGCGCTCAAAGCCGACACTACTACTTCCGCTGGATTAGGAAGTGACGCCATCACAGAGACACGACTTTGTAGCCCCCAAGACGGCAGTAGACATTGCTTTAGTCTCAGAGGTTGTATGGTTTAAAACGGCCGCCGCAGCGAGCGCTCACAGCCGACAACGTTTAAGAAAGCAGAGGAGGAAAAAACAGGAAAGGACCGGGAACCAGCTTTTCGGCTCAAGACACCGGCATCTTTCTAGAGGAGACGTTGATCTCGCACTCAAGATTCAGAGGTCCCACGTTCGATTCCACGCGACGGAGTCTTTTTCTAAATTATTTTTCATATTTTTCCGACGGTGGCAGTGACGCCGGCGGAAAAAATCTAGTCGAGAGTGTCCATATAATTGCTATTTGCTAATATTTGCTAATTGCTAGGTGGGGTCACTGCATATCTGCATGGCACCTACCTGGGTTGGCTAGTATTTTAACCTCTCACCCGTCTCTTTCCCACCTCTAACTATATTATGCTATACATAGCCTTCCTTGTTTCCTCTTTTAGCAATATGCTACGGCAACTGGGCGAGTTCCAGTAGCATGCCTCACCACTCAAGTCCACTAATATTTAAGGGAACACACGGGCAGCAAACACCTGTTAGGGGCCGTACCTTGCAGCCTCTCTGATAAACTATCTGTACATAGTATTTAGGTAGTGTATTAGCACGTATTAGTTTATGAAAATGAAAATTGTTTATTTACAACACATGGTGAAACTCAACCATAACAACTCTGCTATAAAATAAAAAAAAACTGCCGTTTCTTAGGTGAGTTGTTTCACTGCACCTTACGCATTTATGTTAAGGGTGATGCACGCTTTACAGGAGCAAAACTAGGCGGCAAAGCTGTTGCAACGGCAACATTGAGTCGAGCCTCTTGTTTGGAGTAAGAGGCTGTAGCACTCGCCACAACAATGGCTGTTCGTTTGTCATTGTAAGTGACACAAAAACTGTCATTTACAACTTCGGAGCACGTGTGGTATACAGGACAGCCTTAGCAGTTTTCACCCGTAAAACCGTCACATAGGCAAAACCGACGTCATGTTCTTTCGTTCCACAAGGTTTATTGGAGAGAACTTGAGCTCCGCAGCGGAATGAATAAAAATATATAAAGCGCGAGAGAGTTGTCGACTTAGCGATGTGCACAAATGAGCGTTGGGGGGGAAGGGGGGATGATGTAGCAGGGTTTTTTTTTTTTGCAGGCTTTTGCCTCGGCGCTATTTATTTATTTTCTCGGCACCATATAATTATGCCGATAACATTGCTCTAGTGACGAAAGGGTGAAGCTATGTCCTATCAAATTGGGTGGTCTGTGCGGCATGCAAAATAGAGAGAGAAAGAGAAAGAAGGAACAACACGCACTTTGTTTCGAACATAGGTAATACAAACAAGCGCTCCCTGACGCCGGCAACTAAACGCATAAACGAACAAACCAAAGGCATTTCTCGTGTAAATATTGAAGTCTCGTCTACTATGTTCACTCACGTCTCATTGTCGTCGTCAATTATTGAGTGACCCAGCCTAAGTGCTGCCGTTGTGAACTCGTTGTAAACAGTAGCGTCCACTGCGGCGTCGTATGTGGTGTAACCCTCGCTTAAGGGACTCAGTTGGTACTGCTGAACACCTTCAGGGCCCAAGAGTTCTCCTAGGAGTTCGTTATAAACGGTGTGCTGCAAACGTGCCTCCACGATTCGTCTGCGACATACACATGGAACGCGAGATGTTTCAACAACAACAACGACGACGACGACGACAACAACAACAACAACAACAACAACAACAACAAACTCAGCATCAGCGTTTTCGTTTCTTTTGACAACAGCCTTCAATGCTTCATCGAAAACGACAAGTGACCATCGTCGTCCACACGAGTATTCAAGAAAGCGTCATGTGATGACGTAACCACATGACGTCACCATGATGTTACATGTTGGCAAAATTTGTGACGTCAGCATGACCTTAATAAACGACGCTATATGACGACATCTTCACATACATAACGTCGCTTGTTCAAACATGAGCCGAACCTAGAGGAACTAAAAAAACTCATGCGGTGCAGAAGTCCATCGAGTGTCTATGCAACCGACTGAGGAGAAAAAGCCGAGTTTTTCGCCTTAGAGTTGTCTTATGCAAACGCATGAGGAACCCTTTGACTAATTCGACTAATTCATAAAATTTTCATTAACATTGACAGCAAACATTCAGTACATATATTACGCATTACAGAAGGGTATCTGAGTTTTCAAGGCATGTACATTTATAAAGAACTCTTAGAATGACACCAACTTTGAGATACGTATCAGCTTCCAAAATTTCGATGTCGTGTACTTCCTTGTGTTTTGTGCGTTCATTGCACTGACCGTCACAAGCTTCCAAACATATTAACACATGATATTGCTGGAGCCGGCAACACAGTGAGTTTAAAACTTTTCCACCTCTTCAAGATTTCGTATTCCCTTGATATCTTGCCTCACTTACGCTTTCAAACAATGCGAAGAAATTCACTTGCGTTTGAGTAAGTGATCATGATAATCATTATATCAAGCATCAACATAATAATAATCACTTCATAGTGTTTATATCATTAGTCCCTCACCCTTTGCTCGTGCGACGTGTGTTACTAACTACAACCAACTACTACTTCGCGTCGGACCAGTGGCAGTGATTATGGCTGCTAAACCGAAGGACGCGGGTTCGACCCCGGCTACGGCGGACGCATTTCGAAGGTAAAAATTTCCGTATGGTAAAAATTTTCGGGTGGTCAAACTACGGCGTCGCTCATATTAATATTGTTATTTTAGAACGTAAAACCCCAGATATTATTACGGCTAATACTATTACTATTCCTGCTGCTCATACTAGTACTGCTATTACTACTACGACGACGCCACAGTGTACGTTAAAAAGACTACATGGAAGACTACGTGAGGTGACAGCGCCTTTCGGGCCACAAATGAAAAGGGAGCTGTCATTGTTCGCAATAGTTTCAATATTGCGTCAAGAGGTGGGCGCAATTCAGCCGTTCGATGACTACCAACCAGTTTCACCAGCAGCACATCCCATTTGTCGTATCGCATGACTTGAACGTCTTTCATTTAGAGCGCCATCTTCTCATTTAGATTGATTTGTGGGGTTCCAAACCCACCATATGATTATGACAGACGCCGTAGTGGAGGGCTCCGGAAATTTCGACCACCTGGGGCTCTTTAACGGGCACCCTAATCTGAGCACACGGGCCTATACAACATTTTCACCTCCATATGAAATGCAGCGGCCGCAGCCGGAATTCGATCCCGCGACCGGCGGGTCAGCCACTATACCTTAGCCACTAGACCACAGCGGAGGGGCACCATCGCCTCACCTGGAAACTTGAAATAGTTGTTCGTCGTCCCAGTGAGGATTGCTTTGTGCCATTTTTCTCGCTACGCGGTTGTGTTCCCTGAACCACATCGTGTGCATCAGTAAAAGGCCAGAGTTCTGGTTGAGTCTACGGTCTCCTGTGAACGAGCGGAGATAAACGAGTAATCAGATGAAAAAAAAAACTGAGCTGAGTTGAAAAGTCGCGCAGGGCGGGGTCGCAGCAATGTTTGAACTCCTGAACACATAGCGCGGTGGAATCGTGCAAAAAGTTTGGGACGTACGTGCCCGAATTTTTTCATCAATAAAATTTTGCATCCTCCACCAGACTCGCCGAAGACATGCACGTTGTCAAGTGGAAAGGGGGAACGGGTGAGCGAGGATGAGAAGCACAGGTGGAAGGGCGGGGTCAGGCGTGGAAGAAGAAAACCTACAGTCATCCCGAGCGCTGGTGGTGTGACGTCAGCAACGAAATGACCTCATAGCTTTGAATTACTTTGCGCTCCATCGCTGAGGCGTCCCTCTCAGCTCCACTGTCCCGTAGTACTTACGAGGTTAACATAGTTAAAGTCACAATGAATTTTCTATTCATTGTAAGGACCACTTCTTCATTAAACAAATCTGAGCGGGGAAAAGTACACCACAAATTCATAAAGTTTGCACTTATGTGAAAAAGGAGATAGGAATTGGCTATTAGAGACAAATGTTGTTTTGTTTATAAATACATAATAACATTGTGAGCACCATTTGCGGTCATGTCAACACGCACCATTAAAGCAAAAGTGGGCCGCGATCTCGCTCACCGGCCTCGAAGCAAAAACGGCGTTCTTTCAATTTACTGCACTGGTCAGTCCGGGGTCGTGAACTTGGGGGCAGTAGTCTTGAATCGTTGACGATTTGTTCCTTAAGTAAACCTGCAGAGACGTACGCAATGACAATCGTAAGTCAGTCGATCAATCAACCCGACATAATTACGTAATTATGCCAGACATAATTGCGCAACCATCCTCACTCAGATATTTACACAATTCACCTCATAATTTCTCCAAATACTTTAATAACACACTTGTAGTTGAATACTACCCGGGTATTAGAACATCCCCCTTCTCCCTCCGCCAATTTCAATAAGTTATCGCGCTCTAAATATCATGCATAAAATTTCAACTATTCTTTAATAAGCAATAATAAATGCGCAACTAATTCTCAAGCGTGTTGCGCAGGACAGTTCTTAGACCGAGTCTTTTTGCATAGTACGAATTCATGAGCAATAATGATACGTCTACGACAGCTAGGAACGATTTTTTACATACATGCGTTTTTTCCTTCTCTTATTGTGACACCATTATCGAAGCGCACACCCATAAGTCTATAGCCCCAACAATTTCAACTGAGAGCGTTTTGCAATTAAAGTTATTACTCTATCCTTAGCTAATTGCCTGAGGACACGCCCGCAGACCAAGACACACACTTGCATACATACCCGCATGTACAGAATAGCCGATATAAATTAATGCTCTCACCGCTCCTTAGAAGACGAAGGCCTCGCGTCTGATTTTCGTTAGCCCCGTAAACTGGCGAGCCGTCGATGTACGATGTAACAAAGTTAACTTGGTCCCGACGTCCTGTAAACAAATTTAGGTAATGTTGGGAACAGTGAGAGGGGCATGCGTTATTACACAGGTCTAGCGGCAACGCACACCAACTGTTTTTATGAAACGGCGTTTCCTTTCTTTCTTTTATTGCGACAGCAATTTTATGGACACTCTCGGCTGGATCTTGCCGCCGGCGTCGGCGTCGACGTGGGCGTCGATGTCATGCACCGTATATTCATACGTATCTATATATATGAAAACACAAGAAAAAAGATCTAGAAAAAAAAACACTCCGGCGCGAAATCAAACGTTTCTGCGTGGTAAAAGCGAGGCGTTAACCACTGAGTCACCCCACAGCCCATCCTTCAGCGTTCATACGCCAAGCTACTTATATCTACCACTTACTGCTGCTCAAGAGCATCTCGGGGGGGAATTGTGTTTGCAGCAGTACCAGCAAGATGGCGCAATGAGCGCGCGTCACCAAATCGCACGGCGGTGCGATCTTCTACGCGTACTTTGCCCGGCTTGGAGAAGAGAAGCGCCACTCCCTCACGCCCCCTTATCTCATGGCGGCGAGGAGGGTAAGTTCGTACGCCTTGGCTGGCCTCGGGCTTTACCTGGAACGATTCTGCTGTAGTTACTGGGTGCACAAAAGTCACTGCAATCATTGCAGTCTCCATTTTCAAAAAGCGCGCGCCTTTCAGACAAAGTAAAGTAACAAATGAGACGCTTATTCGTGTGCATCCGTACCTGTGAGCACGTTTAGTGCGTCATTTGTGCGTGAGGAACGCGGGGCATGTTTCGATCTGCTCTCCATTCTGCACGTGACCTTTCAATTTGTTGTTATCACGTTCATTGCCTCACCTTTCCAGCAAAGCTGTGACTTTTTTTTCTTTTTGTCAAATTTTAGATTTCGACACTCGGCAAAGGCGCTAAACGGCATTTTCAAGCAGCATGTCGAATTTTTTTTAAACACGAAATGCAGATTATCAGCATATTGCGAAGCGACAGGATGTCCAGACACGCATTTGAAGACATAATGAGTAAAATTAACAACTAAACAGGGAGTAAAAAAGAAAATGAATATAAATTCTTTATTAAAACTAAAGCATGTCCAAATTTATTGTGTTCAACAGTCACTCAAGAACAGCATCATCATGTTCTTTTACCATTTTATTTTACGTTTTTTTTTTATTCATCATTCACATTTGTACATAAGGGGGTCCCGGAGTCACAAATTTAATCATAGTGATATACGGCTTTAACGACTCCAACCACAAAACAATATGGCAGACCTGCTTTTAAACAGTGTAGTAGTTAATGTATTATGACACCAAGACTTGCGTTTACCCAGGAAGGTGCCATAACAAAAGGAAATGCCGAAGTACTTCATACTGCACATAACTAGTCTGTAGCTCACCCATTCTGCATGTGAGACACGGAGCCGATCGCTTGAAGTTCATGCAGCGGCTTCCGTAGCGACTGTAGAAAGGATCCTCGGCAGGTACGTCAATGGGAAAGCACTCGGGGTTCACACTAGCGTTCGCGCCACAGCACTCGTACGTGTCACGTCCTGCGCACGACAACGGATCGTTGCACCGACAATGATTCAGGCCACTCCTTAAAAAACTTCGATTGCATGTCTCATAACGAGCTAACGGAAGTATAAAACAGCCATTATGACACATCAACATCATCAGCCTACCAAGCCCACTGTGCAGGACAAAGGCATCTCCTATGTCCTGCCAATCAACCCGGTCCTGTGCTCTCGGCTGCCACGTTATGCCTGCAAACTTCGTAATCTGATGTGCCCACTCAATTTTCTGTCTCCCTCTCACGCGTTTGCATTCGTTGAGAATTCAGTCAGTAACCCTTGGTGACCAGTGGTTATCCTGCCTACGCGCTACGTGCCCGGCCCACGTCCATTTATTATTCTTGATTTCAACTATTATATCTTTAACCCGGTTTGTTCCCTGACCCATTCTGCTTTCTTCTTGTCTCTTAACGTTGTACCTATAATTTTCCTTTCAATCACTCATCGCGTTGTCTTCATTTTTAGCTGAATCCTCTTTGTAAGCCTCCAGGTTTCTGCTCCATATGTGAGTACTGATAAGATAAAGCTACTCCCATGATGCATAAATATATAGTTTGGGTGCCTAACAGTAAAAATAACCGTATGTACGGTTTACAGTTTCTTGTGCCCTCCCGGCATTGAACACGAGGCTACGAAGAAGCCAACGACTTATTACAGCCACTCATAACAAAATGTGTATGGAAGATGGCAGCTGTCTAGTGTTGCGTTGTGCGTTGTAGAACAGTCTTCCTGAAAAAATCCTGACAAAAAAATAACGTAGATATTCTTTTGTTAACCTAAAGCGATTTTAGGAAGAGCCGTGTCAATGTTTAAATCTAATTCAGATACGTAGATACCTTTATAAACACACGCAAAAAAGTTATTAAAATATACATTTTGCGCACGCATATCTGTATTTTCTATGTAAGGATTCGAACTAGTTTGATGCATGCAAGGATCCAGATGCTTTTTATGTTTGTGAGTAATATTTATTCATTCATTGAATTTTGCTTCTTCGGCACTGCAAACCACACAAAAAAATATGTTTCCCTGCTTAAGTTAGTTGACGAGTTCAGAGTTCACTGCTACTCGTCGATTTTTTCCCCTCATTATGCAAGTGGCGTTTGTTCTAGTTTCTTCAGCTGCCATTTTGTGCACTCCACGCTTATACTACGGGCCCCACTTGTGAAAAATTGGCGCACCCACCAGCTTGCCGGCACGCTTAAAAGCAGGAAGCAGAGCTGTAGACATGACATGACTCCAACAAGGATGTGGTTCATAACAGTTGAAAGGAAGCAGACGAAAAAAAATATGAAAGCCATTTCTACGCCTGCAAAATCTGAATTAACAACAGAGCTGGTGAGCGACCATCACCAGTTGGGGGACGCCGAGTGAGTTCTTTTTTTATCATAATATTTTAACGTGATAGCGTTATTGAAGAGCTCATTTCGCAGAAATACCGGCGTAGGCGTCGTTCGTCGTGAGCGAAAATGTATCACCTTTGTCTGACCGAAAAAAAAATGAAAAAGACGCAAATATAGATAACCAAATAAATGAATAAAAAAATTCTGGGTCTGCGTGTGGATTGAACCCGTGTTGTTTGCGTGGCAAGCGGGTATTCGACCACACAGCCACATTTCAGCTTGTTAATACAGTCAAAATAGCTTCATCTGTTTGGAAATGCAGTGAAAGAAACTCGTGCTTTGCAAACACACGCAACCTGTATACATGCTTCACAATAAGACATGAAATATCACCATATTAAAGCGTGGTACAGGCGTACATTGCCATCGCGCACCATAACATGGGATTAACATAATCACTTCATAGTTTAAAGCCAGTGAGCCACTACAAAAGGCACACACGCTACTGCACCCTTAAAGCCACGTAGTGGGTGCATAGGAAGTTCGAAAAGATTTCATACAGTGTTTGAAGTACGCACTAGGACCAGAATATCACTATCGCATTGAGGTATTAAGAGCGAAGCTTAAAGGTTCCCCGATTTTATTTCTCCTTTCTTTCCTGCATCTTTAGTTTTCTCCCTCTGCTTGTTTTTCTTCTTTCTTATTCCTTCTAGATTGCCCTCTTTCTTCATTTTCCTCCTCCTAGCCATAACGTCATTCCTCCTCACTCTTACCATACTCTTTTTCCACACCCTGGCTACGCTACACTGTGCATGGCTATGCTGTGCTGCGAGCTGTTTGGCACATACCCGACTTCTGTGGCTCAGATTGTCACAGGTTGTCGCTCATCACATACCGTTTTATTGATCGTGAAATATCATTAAATAGTACTCCTCACCATGTCCTTGTCAGCAAGAAAAATAGCAGGTTTTCTGAGAACAATAACCTTATTCTTTCAATAAGATCAAACTATTGCAGATTTACAGCTCACTTCTATGGAATTCATCTTTGAAATCACATACCTCTTCATGTTAAATCATATCGGTCACTGCAATTTTTTAAACACAACATGAAGAACATACTGTTAAATTAACCTTTTTGTTCATCTGTAAAAAGTTATTTTTTATCATCACTTCACGGTTCTGTATGGGAATTTGAAGTCTTGTATAATGCTTCTAGGTAAATATATATTTCTTTCTCTTTTAATATGCATCGTTCTGTATTGATTGTGTTTTTACTTGTTCGCTCTTTTGCTCTTGTTACTTTTATGTCCGCCACTAATTATAGGAGGTCCCATTGACGGTCTCGTACTTTGGGATCTCCTGATTCAGTATGTATTACGTAAGCCGTTTTTTTGTGTGTGCGTGCAATAATAACGAATAAACTTGAACATGCCCGCCGAGTCAGTGTGTCAACGACACAGGCATTGCTCCGAGCTTAAACAACTGTGCCGATACAGGAAGTATAAGATAACGATTATTTTTAAACAGTACTTGCGGCAGTGCTATCTTATTCATAAAGAAATGCAGCATAGCAGGCAGGGCCGTAGCCAGAACTTTTCCAGGGGGGAAGGGAGGGGGGCCTTCAAACACACCTTATGTATGTTAGTGCGTGCGTTTGTACGTGTACGTGTATATATAAGCAAGAAAAAAATGAAAAATTTGGGGAAGAGTTTGAAGTTCCCACTCCTTGGCTGCGCTCCCGATAGCCGTCTCACTGACAGTCATATTTAGCGTTCTATGGACCACGAGGGGTGAATATGTTCAGACGTGAGAGGGTACGAGTGGTGGCAAGCTTCGTCAAGCTAAGTTTTTAAGCCATGAGAAAGAATGCTGTGTATCAGTGACATTTCCGTATTGCTGGGCAGGAATGAATAAAAGTTTTTTTTCCGAAATACTATACTCTACCTTCTGTGCGTATAGCTACACAACTCAACATTCTTGGTGTGACGTGCGCATTTTTTCTCCCTTTGCTCAAGAGCAGTATGCTTCAACAATGCTTCAAACAGGCTACTCATGCTTCAAACAGGCTACTCAACAATAGACCACATTCATACTATCAATCAGGTAATAGAGAAATGCTCAGAGTATAACCAACCACTATACATAGCCTTCATAGATTACGAGAAGGCGTTTGATTCAATAGAAATATCAGCCGTCATGCAGACACTGCAGAATCAGGGCGTAGATGAAGTATATATAAACATTCTGGAAGAAATCTACAGGGGGTCAACTGCTACCATAGTGCTTCATAAAGAAAGCAACAGAATACCAATCAAGAAGGGTGTAAGGCAGGGGGACACAATCTCCCCGATGCTATTTACCGCGTGCTTACAGGAGGTTTTCAGAAACCTAGAATGGGAACAGTTGGGGATAAGAGTTAATGGAGAATACCTTAGTAAACTGCGCTTCACCGATGACATTGCAATGCTGAGTAACTCAGGGGACGAATTGCAACTCATGATTACGGAGTTAGACAAGGAGAGCAGAAAGGTGGGTCTTAAAATTAATCTGCAGAAAACGAAAGTAATGTACAACAACATCGGAAAGGAGCAGCGCTTCGAGATAGGTAATAGTGCACTTGAAGTTGTAAAAGACTATGTCTACTTAGGGCAGGTAATAACCGCAGAGCCTAACCACGAGACTGATGTAACTAGAAGAATAAGAATGGGGTGGAGCACATTCGGCAAGCACTCTCATATTATGACAGGTAGATTGCCACTATCCCTCAAAAGGAAGGTATATAACAGCTGTATCTTGCCGGTACTTAGCTACGGAGCAGAAACCTGGAGACTTACAAAGAGGGTTCAGCTTAAATTGAGGACGACGCAGCGAGCAATGGGAAAAAAATGGTAGGTGTAACCTTAAGAGACAAGAAGAGATCAGAGTGGATTAGGGGACAAACGGGGTTAAGGATATCATAGTTGAAATAAAGAAGAGGAAAAGGATACAATAACTGAAATCAAGAAAAGGAAATGGACATGGGCCGGGCATGTAGCGCGTAGACAGGATAACCACTGGTCATTAAGGGTAACTAACTGGATTCCCAGAGAAGGGAAGCGGGTTAGGGGGAGACAGAAGGTTAGGTGGGCAGATGAGATTAAGAAGTTTGCGGGTATAAATTGGCAGCAGCAAGCACAGGACCGGGTGAACTGGCGGAACATGGGAAAGGCCTTTGTCCTGCAGTGGACGTAGTCAGGCTGATGATGATGATGATGATGATGATGATGAGTATGCTTCCAACATCGCTTCCACTACAGCTGTAGCTTGCGTTGCGTTTGCGTTAGGCCAAAGCTAGCGGAAAGTGCAAGATCCGCCAGAAGATATTGTACCGAGGTTCTCGGAGAACTCAGGGCCTTCCTTGTCGACCAAGAAGGTCGCGCTGATGTCGTGCGCGACGAACTGCGAGAAGTGCACCATCATCGAGGACCAGCGGCCGTCGTAGACTTTCCGCTCGGGATGCACGGTGTAGGACACCCGGCGAGCGCTGGGCAGCGCGCGTCCGCTCCTCGCCGACACCCTCGGAGAGCTGACACCTGAACATGTAGCAGAACAGCCGGGTGTTGGTAAAAAACGACAAGAAACTCAGTTTCACCGCAAGGACAAAAAAAATGAGACAGCGATACATTGAAATGTTATAGGAAGTGAGACTAGCAGCTAACTCCTTTATTAAGGCGAAAGTCTTAGATTCCTTACAAAACGGAAAATTCGACCATCGGCGGCGACCGACCCTTGACGTCGGGGACACAATAAAGAAACCCGCGCTGACGTCACCATATGACGTCATCACTACCTCACACATCACAGAAGTGTGTGACGTCATCATGACGGAACAAATTCTGGTGTGGCGTCATGTGACAACGCCACACGATTACAGACGATACTGTTGTGGCGCCCTCCTTTGGGCGACGAACAAAAACCGGGGAGCATGCGCGAACCGAACAAACGAAAATGAACAGGGCACTTGGCTGCGGCACGTGAAGCCACGGCGCGTGTTATCTGGTACCTTAAAATGACACTAAAGGCAAATACCAATTCATGGCAAAGTGAAAGCTCAATGTATGACAACGTCTAAAACGACAGTATTATTACCAGCAGTGCCCTACTTACCGAGAAATTAAGGCAAATGCACAAGAACACGTGCACCACGAGTAGGACATTCGCAAAATGGTCCCGATAACGTGATACATGTCGCTTACAATTAATCACTAGTAGTTGAACTAGCTGCACTAAATAAAGATCCCTCCGTGCGTCAGGAGACGTAATAAAATGCTGCTTGTTCACTTCTGTTTGGTTCATGAAAAAAGAAAACGCCGGACGTTACTATCAGGCATGACGACAGTTATAACGCGAGAACAAAATGACGACATAAAGACAAGAAGGACACGAAGGAAACCGCGTCCTTCTTGTCTCTGTGTCGTCGTTTTGTTCTCGCGCTATAACTATCGTCATGCCATTCCTTATACTTCTAAGTTACTATAAGGAATGGTGCGAGTGCTTCCGGAGTTCAATTTTCGCATGGTTTAACTGGACAGGCCTTGCCATCTAGCGGGGCCCAGTTGAACCAAGCACGTCTGCCATCTTGAAGGCCACGGCAGGAAATTCTTCAATGGTCGTTGTTGCTGCTGTGGCAGCAACAACGACCATTATAATACCCTCCTGTAACGCTTGAAGTTACTGAAATGAAAAAAAAAAACAAATAAAACTAAGGGACGTACCGTCCGCGTAGGCCGGTGGCAGCAGCCGCCTCATGCAGGCTCCCGCGGCTCCCCATTCGGGATGCTCGGCGTTGTTGCACCGGCCGTCAGCCTCGCGGAAAGGACGGGAGGCGTCGCACCGCTTTGCACCGCGGTGCCGGCAAAGCGGCGACGACGCGCATTCCGCTTCCGACGCCGTCGCTGCGTTCGCGTCCAGTCCGTCCGTAGGGTTCCGAGAGCTGCGACGACATCAACAGCGCAGAACAGTTCGAGAATCTGGGCCATTTGGTTCACGATACTTCAAAAAGCCAGCAAAAGCACGGGACAGTAGAACGAGACCGACTCAAACGCCGTTGGAGCTCATTAGGGTGGCTTGTTGGTACACCGTATCGGTGGGAATTCCAGTAGCACCATGAGAAATCGGAAGCAACCGAGACAATAAAAAGGAACAGGAAGGACGTTGGACTATCAACTGACTTGATTTTGATGAAAATGCGAACAAGAAACCGATATGAGCATGTGCACACACAGAAATCGCACAGAAAGACCCCCGTATCTCTACATGGTATCTTGATTGATATGTGGGGTTTAACGTCCCAAAACCACCATATGATTATGAGAGACGCCGTAGTGGAGGGCTCCGAAAATTTCGACCACCTGGGGTTCTTTAACGTGCACCCAAATCCGAGCACACGGGCCTACAACATTTCCGCCTCCATCGGAAATGCAGCCGCCGCATACATGGTATCTTTTGGCGTTCTTGGCATCCCCACTAAGCAGTGGCGAATCAAGAGGGGGGGGGGGGTGATCGCCCCCCGGAAGCCTATGAGTGCAAGATTAGCGCCATCATTCGAATTCAGAGCATCGTAGTGCTCGCGCAGCCTAATCCGGTGCTTTTTGCTAGCTTTCTTCGACATAAACAGTAGCGGTACATCATCAATTCGTTACATACAAGTAGAGAATTGTGCGTAAGTAAATAAGCATAGAGTGCGCACCTATGACCCCCCCCCGATCAAATTTAAAAATGAGACTTTAACCTTGACTCCATCCTTTATTGTTTAAGCTATGATGGTAAAATTAACGACACAATAGTCTTAATACAAAAAATTACCAATATACATTAATTAATTGCTTGGATTCAGTGTTCCTTCAAGGGATCGCGCTTATGAACATCGATCACCTCTTCCGTGCCGCCTTTGCACTTCCATATTTTTTTCTCCGTCTCACTGGTCAATTTTCGAGAAATTTTATTGCCTATGTTTATGATGTAAATAATAAGCTTGTGTTCTTCTACGAATACCTTTACGAATACCATTGCGTCAATCACCTGGTCAATAATCTTCGGCTGGCTTCCTCGAAGCACAGGGCAAGCTCGGCCTTGAGCACGTTTTCTCTGGGCGATTCCTTCCTGGCTGCTCGTTTCGTGCTGAAGGGGCAGCCACCGTTCTTGATGAAATGCACGCCTAACCAGAAAAGTAACGATGTGTTGAGCCACACGTTCACGAGACGACAATCAAAATTCACATCTCCAGTCTGAACTATCAATGTGAAATTATTTAAACACACGCTCTAGTATGCCCACAGACTGGGCAAGTAACCAAGCATGGGCTTCGAGATTATGACACTGTATTGTACTAACAAAAGAAACGTGGATTTCATGCATGCATACCACTTCTTTGCGTTTTTCTCTTTGCCTTGGCAATAGTCCTTGAATCCCCGATGTCCATCAGCTGTCCATTAGAAGATGAGGTTATCGAGACTGAGGCGTCACCCCGGTCATAGCGCTGCACCCAGGCGAGGATAAAAACGACGCCGAAAAGTTGCAGTGGCCTGGACCTGTCGAAAAATTTCGCCTAGTTGCTAACTCGCATGAATGCATGGCCAGAAAGTTCAGCAATAAAGAAAAGGTGCGCGTAGACTTTGGTGGTTTGAACACATTTTTCTTATTCAGAAAACAAAAACATGTTTCGTAGTTGCTTAGTGGAGAATGCAGGTCTATGCGTAGAAATATTAGGTCCGAACCACCTTATCATCGGCGTCACGGTGCGCCATGTAGTCTGCAGTCCATCATAGAGAGAGAGAGAGAGAGAGAGAAGAAATGCAGGAAAGGTAGGGAGGTTAACTAGACTATGCGTCCAGTTTGCTACCCTACACATGGGGAGGGGGAGTAAAAAAAGAGAGAGAAGGATAGACACATGTCACGTCACACACACAATGCCGAGTTTTACAGGCGGTCTCGCAATGAAGTTGCTGTCAAGTATCTCAGGAGGGCTCATGTGGCTTTCTGTGCAAGCTGATGTGCTGCGCGACCAGGCTCCTAAGATCCTTGCTTCATTAAATGGCCGATCATCGAGTCTATTCAAGGCACACTGGAGAGTCCGGCGATCTTCATCAAGTTGGGCACAGTGGCACAAGGGATTTTCAATAGTCTCTATACAGTTGCGGCTTTCACACATGGATGAATCTGCCATGCCAATGCGATGGCTGAATGACTTAGTAAACGCTACCCCAGTCCACAGCCGGCACAGCATTGTAGCGTCACGTCGAGAAATCTTGGATGGCAGTTGTTTCTGGAGTAATGACTAAAGGTTCTTAGGGTGATGATCGGAGTTAAGTGGAGAATTCCAGTGCGCAAGCGTGGCATTATGCGCGATGTGACGAAGTTCTCTAGCTGCGTCTGCTCTTGACAAGGGTATTAACAGTGTGGGCGCTCCATCGTGGGCACGTCGGGCAGCGTCGTCGGCGAGGTGGTTACCACTGATGCCACAGTGGCCCGGCAACCAGTAAGTAAATTTAACTTCGTGTGATGACGTCATCCTATCATGGCATCATGACAAAACAACCTTGACAAAATTTGTGATGCAATAATTACGTGTTACGACGTGGCGAAGCATCTATGGGCCTCGGCTTGTCGGCACCTAATCTCTTCATGGTATGTCATGAAGTCACGGGCCATCATAAAAATGGGTATGCGCCACAGAAGTTGAATAAATTGCAGTGCCCGCCAACGGTCCACTAAATATGAAGAATGCCGAACAAATGGCCGACGACGCTATATAGGTAGGCAAAAACATTATTTAAGATTTAACGAGCAATCACTGGCCTGGGCTAGGCCTTCAGGAGCCATCGTCCGCGGAGCATGTGTAGCTCAATTCTCACTGGTCTTTTTTTTTTTTCACTGTGCCCACCCTCTGTCCTTGATGCCATAATTTACCGATTGTGGGTGAGGCAGATCAGTCCTAGATGATGTTTAGTCAAGCCAACATATTTAAAGTCAATACATTTGCTTTGAGTCAAGACAAGAAATACTCTCACGTTATTAAAATATTTGCCTTAGCTAGATGTACGAGTGCTCACCGTCCTCGAAGCATGGCAGCGGTTCTTCAGTGCGTGGAGCTCCTGTTTCGTTGAAACGCGGCCAGAAGTGCGACACTATCCATTGCCGCAGCTAAGCAATATGCGTATGAGAGGCACACAAAACGAGAATGCACAGCGCATTTCAATTTAATCACATGTGGTGCCACATGTGAAAAACACTTGTCATGCTCCACCCTGCATCATTCGGTGTTTATGTGAGCGACCGCTCTACTATAAGTGCAGCAAGGTACTAACTGCAGCGTGCATGTATATATATATATATATGTGGGGGGAGGGGTAGCTATGCAAAACACTACACGCAACACCCGCAAAAGGTAAGCCACGTGAAACGTGTATGCAGCCGTGCACGTGTTGAATGTACGTATTACGACAGATATGAGCGACCTTTCTGAGAAGAAAGAAAAAAAAATACATAAGCCAGCTATAACGGTTAAGTTTAGGGCAATTCTCTGTCGCGTTTCGGCCACTGATGTGTGGACGCGGGAGCGAACACTTGCTGACGCTGTTATTATATGTGCCGATCAACGTGCTCGTTTTTACTTCTTCGGTGTAGGGCTGTAGTGCCGTAATCTTCCCATTTTACTGCGCTGCACGCAATCACCAACACACACAGACACACAAAATGGCATCTGCCGGAAATATGGCAATGAGGCCGATGGCCTCCGTTGACACGCGAGAAAAAAAATGGTGGTTGAGGGGTCTGGCTGTGCGCGGCCTACGATTTGGCTGAATCAACAGGTGGTGTTGGTTCAACTCGCCGTTACGGCTTGGCGACTTCAGTTTCTGGCTCTTGAACACGACGTCGAGAAGGTTTGATTCGAATCGGTCATTCTGTGGACATCGGTGTCGTATAGCCAGAACGTTGTTCAGGGTGTCCAGCCCTCCAGAACCCTGCATTTTTGCAATGTATTTACATACACGCACACGTACAAACCCATTCAAATACTTAAATAAGGGTAGACCATCCTCTCCTTCCCGCCCATGACGAGAAACTGGCCACGGGCTAACTAGGCTAGGCCCGGTTATGCGAGCGAAAGTCTGTTACACTTGCTCATGCTTGTTTACTCTCGTAGCCGAAGCACAGTTTTACAACCAAGCAATATAACTAGTCCAACGTGCGTAAAGTGCGAACACTAAGTACCGTCATTTTGTCCGTTTCTAAAGACGCCGGCAAAATAGAACGCGCCGCATCCATTGTCGCCCCTATACCTTGCAACTGTCGTCTTTCTGCATACTTGGCCCGACGTTCAGCTCGCCGAAGTTCGCTTTTCATTCCTCGTTCCGGCCTATCAATTTGCGCGCTGGTACTCTAGTTTCCCCTTTAGCTCATTGCGATAAACGTACGGTTATTCACGCGGACATGCATGGTTGGCGAGGTAGCGTTTGTCATCCTGGCGGCGGAACACCTCACTAGACGCGCGGTGTAGCACCTTCTTCATTTCAAGGCCAAGCGGAGGTACACGGCGAAACTCGCTCGACTAGGCCAGCGAAGTTTTCGCTTTAAAGTATTCTCAGCTGCGCCCCCGGTGGGTGTACAACGAAAAAAAAAAACTGTCTACAGTTGCACTCAACATGAAGGCTGTGGGCAGCACTCAGTAGCGATTCACCAGGGGGTGTTGGCCGTTCACGGGCAAGTTCGCGCTGGCATTCAAAACATGCAGCCTGCGCGGATCCTGTAAATGTTCTTGCGTTTGCGGCCAAATGCGCTCTTGCTCTTTTTGTTTTCCTTAATAAATGGCAAAAGCACACTGCAGACGATCACGCAACAATCGAACGCGCAGGTCGACACTTGGCGCTTTCAACAGATCTTGCGATCCTAACAGTACACTCATGTAGCAAGCGTGGAACACAGCTGATAAGCAGAAGCGACAGAACATTACTACGCAACATCGTGGACAAGAAAATCAATTTTTTTTCTTTTCTGCCAGCATGATAAATGGCTTGCCATTGCTCTTGTCACCCGTCGTTTAAATCTGCCCCGCTGCTGTAATGCCACGTGTAGGCTGATTTTCATTTCTTCCCGCAGATATGCATGTGTTGAGAAAAGAAAGGCAACTATACTTCTTGCAATGTATTGCGAAAAAACCACCTGCCTCGTTCCTATCCTTGTAATGGTGTTCCCGCAGCCGGTCATTCAGGCAGCTACCACTTTGTCCAACGTAGCTGCAACCATAAGATGGCGGCGAAAGTGCGAACGACGAACATGGCGTTTTCGCCGTGCGGCCTGCTTGGCGTGCATGGCGAGATAGGAAACCTTCATCTGTAATGCACATGTACCCTCTCCCCTCCTCCTCTCCCACCTTCTAACCCTCACTTCCCCTCTCCACCCTTGGTTACCCCATGTCCACGTTTCTTCCTACCGTTCTCACGCTGTAACTACAATACAAGTACTACGCTTATCCAGGGCGCTGCGCAATTCCTTATCATCTCGCCTCCTGCTTTCCGTAGTCCTCAGCTCCATATCGCTCCTCCTCACTTTCCTTTCCTTCTCACCCTCATTCACCGCTGGCTTGTCTTTGATATGCTTTAGACACGGCTTTTACGGCTGGTATGATTTAACCTCCCTTGCGCCTTCTCTCCTTTTCACACTCACGCCTCAATGCGCAACAAGCGGATTGCTTAAAGGCCCACCACTTAAAAGACTTCAGGCACAGTTAATCATCAACATCAGCAGCAGCTTAAAAAAATGTAAAGCTGCGCAGATGCGCTTGTTGCCTTGCGGAACCATAGTGGTTTCTTCACCATTTTGTAAAATAATTAATTATGGCGTACCATGCACTTCGCAGTTGTACTTGTAGTAGACAGTCTACGGGGTAGTATTAAACGGCCAGTGTCACACACACGCACACTCCTTGCGTCTTGCCCCGCCACGGTGGTCTAGTGGCTAAGGTACTCGGCTGCTGACCCGCAGGTCACGGGATCAAATCCCGGCTGTGGCAGCTGCATTTCCGATGGAGGCAGAAATGTTGTAGGCCCGTGTACTCAGATTTGGGTGCATGTTAAAGAACCCCAGGTGGTCAAAATTTCCGGAGCCCTCCACTACGGAAGACCGCCAGGGGGCCACGGAGTGCAGACACGCATGTCGCGTCGGCTCCGCAGATTCTCAGTGATTCTCAGCGTGAAATCGAAGAATTGACGGACGCCTTCTTACAGTGAAGAAAGTGGAAGTTCCACGGAACCCCGCGATACCACTCTCAAGTAGGTGGACGTTTAATTTTCGGCACATTGACCACATTTCTGTAACGCCGACGAACGCACGACGCCGTTGCCTCCTGCTGCTGTGCATAATGCGCTTGGCCTAGCCCACGGACGCTGGCGTCTTGAGCCCCTTCAAGGCGGCGTCTTATCGGGTTAATGCCACAGGATGGCTACGATGAGCGTGGATGGCGAAGATATCACGCAACAAGAGTATGAGAACGACGCAGGTTGGCGCCTTGTGAACAGAAAAGGACGAGCCGACAAAGAAACCACAACGCATGAAGCCAAGGACCAGGAAACGCACTTCTCAAGCGAGAACGTGGTCAGTAATAGATGGAGGAAGGGACAGAGAGCAAGACAAATTGCGGCTGCGAGCAGGATGCCCCGTCTGCCGAAGGAAGATTACAAGATAATTGTGCGCCCACGTGACGGCTTCAAGGTCACTGACTACGGGATCAATCGTCTAGAATGCTGCGTTGCCAACGCCGCTAAAATACCCAGGAATGAATCGGAAGAAGACACGGTATGTGCCAACTATAAACAGAACATTCTAGTGGTCAGCAACCATCAGAGGAGCGCGCCGAAAAATACAGAACCATCGCTAAACTGAAGATTGGGGACAAAGAATTCGAAGCCAATGCGTACGAGTCAGCTCCGGAAGATACATCTAAAGGGGTGATCCGAGGTGTAACGCAGGACGTGTCTCCAAGAGAGATCGTGGAAATGCTGGTAACCCCAAGAAATCCGACAGTCCTCATGGTCAAGAGGATGGGAAACACCACAAACGTCATCGTCCTCTTCGATGGGCATCGCGTTCCAAGTTATGTGAGCTACGGAAGAGCACTGGTCAAGTGCTCACTATACTGCAAGAAAATAGACGTGTGCTACCAGTGTGGACACCTTGGTCACAGAGCTGACGTCTGCCCGAGCCCGAATAACAGAATATGCAGAGGGTGTGGCACTAAGAACCCACCGCAGGAGCACGAGTGCGAAGTGAAGTGCCAGCTGTGTGGCAAAGACCACCCGACGGCAGATCGCCATTGCAAGGCCAGATTTAAGGTACCGTATCTGGTGAAACGACGCCGCTGGGAACGAGCCCGACGAGAGGAAGAAGAAGCACTTTACTACGAGACGGAAGCGAAAGCACTTCACAGGCAAAGATGGGGCGACTCAGGTCAAAGATCGGAACATCGGACGCGGGACGCATCCGGACCAGAAGCCTTCACCAAGCTTCAAACACAAAACAAAAACCGCTCTACGTTTACTACCACCACATCTATGTCTAGATCCAGATCGAGGTCCAGATCGAGGTCCAGATCGAGGTCTAGACCCAAGACCGGCAACACCGGGTCTCCCCGATCAAAGGAGGGAGGAGGATCCCAAAGCTCAAAAGGACCGAGCGGCGTCCGTGGCACCGCGGGACCCTTCCAGGTGAGCTGGGCTGATGTGGCTTCCGGGGCGCGCGCGGAGGCAGAGGCTGCTTTTCAATGTAGAATTAAGGCGCTAGAGAACGAATTGGCGCAGATCAGGCAGAACAATGTTGCATTTATGAATGAGATTAGAAAACTCAGGGAAGAAAATGATTTTCTGAAAAACGGAGGGGTTACACGCAACGAGGAAACCTCACAAGTTATAATGAAGGAAAAAGGCGCAGCAATGGAGGAAGAGGTAGCAGCCCTCACCCCTGTTAAACGTAAACCAGAGAACGCTTCGATTAAAAGCGTGGTAAAGAAACCAAAAGCAGTGGCGACGCCACAAGAAAGACAGGAGGAATTCGCAAACACCATGGAAGCCAAAATAGAACAAATTGAAAAAAAATTGCAAACTAAGCTCGAACAACAAGAAGTTAGATTTGAGGCAAACATAGAGGCCAAAATTGAGGAGCTAGGCAAGACGATATTGCAGAAAGTGCAGCAAATGGTGGCTGATTTCGACGCCAAGCTAGCAATATGGGGATCGCAGTCAAGTGGTGGGGGCCCAGTTAAGACGTCTTTTAAACCGTACGCTAGGACCTCGGTGCCCACCGAGGGATTAGAGAGCCTGTAACGCCGCCATGGACAGACAAAATAGCTACACGATTTGGCAATGGAATTGTCGAGGATATAATCGAAAACGATACATTTTGCAACAACATCTTAAAGACACCAGCACCCCGGATGTTATAATGGTGCAAGAAACGCACGGGCTGGTCAAACTGTCGGGATATAAGTCATTCGGCAGTGCTGATGGGGAGACAAAGGTATTAGCAACGTTGGTTAAGCGAAATCACGCGGTGGTGCAACATGACACGGAAATCAAGGCAATAAATCACATTCTCCTCCAACTCATACCCACGCGAAAAACAGAGGACAGTCTTTTCGTATTGAATATTTACAGCAGTCCTAAATGCAGAAAGCACAAATTCCGCACGCTGTTTCGAAAAACCCTCGCTATAACGGGCAACCGGGCGCTAGTGATTGGAGGAGATTTCAACGCCCCACACGGTGCATGGGGATACAGGATCGAAACCCAGAAAGGCAGGAACTTGTGGTTGGACGCACAGGAGGAGGGCCTGACGCTCGTGACCGATCCATCCATTCCTACAAGAACAGGTACTAGCGTTTGCGCGGATACCACGCCAGATTTGACGTTCACCAAAAATATACTGGACACGCAATGGACCAATACGCAACATGACTTGGGAAGCGATCATTTTATACTTGAAATAACGGTGAGGGCAGGGCCGCGGAAGGCAAAAGGCAGACAACTTAAACTTGTCGATTGGGACAAGTTCCGAAACATCAGAGAGGAGCCCGACGAAATGATACGGAATATTGAGGAATGGACCGAAAAGTTAAAACGAGACGTGGAGGCCGCTACGCAAACGGTGCCACCGGAGGCGCAGCTAGAGTATGTAGACAATAAACTTCTCCACATGTGGGAAGCTAAGGAAGGTTTACAACGGAGGTGGAAAAACCAAAGGCACAACCGGACACTTCGTAGAAAGATAGCTAAATTGAACAGAGATATAGAGCAATACGCCCAGCAGCTGTGCAGACAACAGTGGGAGGAAAAGTGCAATGACATGGACAACCAGATAGGAATGGCGAAAACGTGGACCATCCTTAGACATTTGTTAAACCCGGACGGAAACAAGTTGGCAGATAGGCACAATATTAATCGGTTAATACAAAGATATCAAGGTACAGAGCAGGATTTCCTGAATGAAATCAAGAAAACATACATCTCTCAAGCGCCTCCCGTTACACACCCTGATTACACAGGGCTAGCAAATGATGATTTAGACAATGAGATCGGGGAGGCAGAAGTGAGGGCCGTCTTGCAAAAACTCAATACTAGATCAGCACCTGGACCAGATGGCATAACTAACAAAACGCTACGCAATTTGGATGACGAGTCCATAACTAAGTTAACTGAATTCATTAACAAATCATGGAAGGATGGACAGATTCCGCAACAATGGAAGACGGCAAAAATCGTGTTAATACCCAAGCCAGGCAAGCGAGTGCAGATTGCGGACTTGAGACCCATATCTCTCACATCTTGCGTGGGGAAACTCATGGAGCACGTGATTCTGGAGAGGATAACTACCTATCTAGAGGACCGAGATGCGCTTCCACCCACAATGATAGGGTTCAGGAGGAACCTCTCAACGCAAGACGCAATGCTACAGTTAAAACATCAGATTATAGATAATCCGGGAACAGCGACAAAGGCCATTCTAGGGTTAGACCTCAAGAAGGCCTTTGATAATGTAACCCATGCAAAGGCGCTAAAAAGGGTAAACGATCTAGATCTCGGACAACGGACGTACAATTACGTGCGTAATTTCCTGACGGGAAGGAAGGCAAAGATCATGATAGGGGACCTAGTTTCAGAGGAAATTGAGATGGGCAGTGCAGGTACGCCGCAAGGCTCGGTATTATCACCTATGTTATTCAATCTGGCTCTAATTGGACTGCCAACCAAACTCCAAGCAATCGAAGGACTGAATCATACTATATATGCAGATGACATCACCCTATGGGTGAGAAGTGGTAGTGATGGCGAAATAGAGGAAACGCTTCAAACAGCAGTCGAAACGGTCGAGCGGTATCTGGAAGGTACTGGGCTAGCCTGCTCTGCGGAAAAATCAGAGCTGTTGCTGTACAGACCTACTCGTAGAGGTCGCAAACCAGGCAACTGCCTGCAAGGTCTTGCTCATAGAGAAGAAATACAGTTAAGAACAGCCGATGGAAAAACCATACCCATAGTCGACCGGATCAGAGTACTGGGTTTGCTCATCGAAGCCAAGGGCAACAATGGAGAAATCCTCAGGCGACTGGATGCAACTGTAGCCCAAATAATGAGACTCATAAAAAGGATAGCAACTAAGCACAGTAGCATGCGGGAGGAAAACACGATAAGGTTAAGGTTGATACAGGCATTCGTGATTAGCAGAATAGTATACGTAGCGCCATACTTAAAATGGCAAGTCGCGGAAAAGATCAAGCTAGACTGCCTCATTCGAAAAATATTCAAACTAGCTATAGGGCTACCGATTAGCACAAGCACCGACAAACTGTTACAGCTAGGCCTGCACAATACAATAGATGAGCTTATTGAGGCGCAGCGTACGGCGCAATATGAACGTCTCTCTAAGACACGAGCAGGAAGACATATTCTAGAGCGACTAGGTATAACGTATCACACGCAACACGGCGTTAAAGTGGACATTCCAAAAGAGACCAGGGAAACAATGATGATACCACCCTTGCCAAAAAACATGCACCCCGTACACAATAAAGCTAGACGAGAGACAAGAGCAAAACAAATACAAAAAAAGTTCGGTAATGACAAGGACGCAGTTTTCGTAGACGCTGCTCGATACAAGCGCAAACGGGGGTTTACCGCAGCCGTAATCGATAGCAACAAACGCTGTATGACATGCGCGACGATACGCACCACAAGTACCGAGACAGCGGAAGAGGCAGCCATAGCGCTCGCTGTAGCTCAGACAAACGCAACCGTGATAGTCAGTGACTCTCAAACGGCAGTGAGAAACTTTGCCAACGGCCGCATCTCCCCGGAGGCACTACGTATTCTCAAAGGAGGGTGTCGAACAAGCCCCAGAAATACATATATTATATGGACACCTGCTCATGCCATCGCGGGGGACAGCAACAATGGGGCTGTACATGACGCAGCTCGAGGGCTCACCGACCGAGCTGCCCTCTCAAGTGCCGCCCCAACCTCCTCCGGTGATTACGGCGTGGCAGACGAGTGGGAGTGGGAAGACAGAATGACCAGATACAATGAAATTACAAAGCATTATAGATTACAGAGGGGCATATTCCCGCCACCTCACCCAAAATTAACAAAAAGACAGTCTGTCGAATGGCGGCAGTTACAAACTAGGACATATCCGAATCCTGCGCTATCACACATAATATATCCTGATATATACAAAACGGACAGGTGCAAGCGTTGCGACTCCAGAGCCACTCTGGAGCATATGTTATGGGAATGTAGAGGGATTAGTACTCATAACAAGTATGCGGCCTCTGCTGACAGCCTTCGCGCGCGCTGGGAAGCCGCAATGCTCAGTTCCGTCCTCGAAGACCAAATGTGGGCCGTCCAGCGGGCCGAGGAAGCCGCCAGGATTCAAGGACTCCTGGCCGTAACCTAGGCGGGGCCAATCGTCCACCCCATCTACTCGCCGGACTCTGAATAAAGTTCTTTCCTCCTCCTCCTCCTCCTCCCTCCACTACGGCGTCTCTCATAATCATATGGTGGTTTTGGGACCTTAAACCCCACAAATCAATCAATTAATAATCAATCCTTGCGTCTTGGTTGAGGTGTCCACTGACAAGCGAATCCAGGCGAGCAATTGAAGAGGCGGTGTGAACGGGGCCCGATTGCTCTATCGCGTTCTACCCTTGAATGAGGAACTCGAACAGCAAGAAAGCGCTTTGCTTTTCATTGTAAAATGTTCGCCTTCTTATTTCGTCTATAACCTTTCGGTATCGTTACACGGAATTTGTTGCTGTTTTATTAACACGAAAGTGTTTTACGCCGGCGTCCACCAATACCTCGCCGACGTATATCCGTCACGGATAGGACGTTAGACGCGCACTTCTTTTTCTACACGCCATTCTCGGTCTACCACTTCTTTCCCATGAACCAGTTATAGTTTACCGGGCTTAGCGGGATCTAACTGCGCATGCACAGTAACATACGTGATTCGTACCGCTACCCGTACGCACGCTATAGTTCAGATTTACCGTTACCTTGTTAGCGTGATTTACGTAGTGTACGCAAAACATGGCGGCGGTTTTGTACGCCCGCTTCGAAGCGATTTTAACATAGTTGAAATCGCTTCGAAGATTCACTTCGTTCAAAGCAGAACACTGTTGAAAGTGGCCTCGCTTGCCTTCAGTTAGATTCGATGACCGAACATTACGGATAAGTTAGCGTAGTTTTTGAGATAGCTTTCCATGTCGGGTGTTCCTATGCATAACTAAAAGATCGATGTAAACAAATCGGCAACATAAATATTTTCAAGTTTGGTTTATTTACCTTTATTATTATAAAAAAAAACGTGGAACATTGCTTTGCGCACGGTGACACAGGCAAGCATCTCCGTTTTCTTTCCCTTTTCACTGTCGTTGACTCATTCGCACTCCACTAGATGCCGCCACAATCCCAGATAAGGTACGTAAACGCTATCCCGCTAAACTATAAGGCTCTGTTCGCAACGAGCTTTTGCGGCGCGGTAACGCTTTCCCTTATACCCCGCTATCACGATAACGGTAAACTATAACTATCTATTATCAAGGCGTCGACAAAAAAAGGGAAGCTTCTTGATGTGTTGTTATCACTCCTCATATGCAGCAACGCCATCTTACTTCTTGAAAACAAATGAAACAGCTGTTTTAAATATTTTAAATATATGCATGTGCATGGCGAACTATAGTTCCCTGTATTCACACACATCCTCCCCTATGGAGCGACAGACATGATTTGCCCTGACCAGTTCTCTTTATTATTGTCGCATTAACTTCAAACCTCATTTCCCGTTTTTTTTTTGTTATTCCTTTTTTTCCGATCTCGATCTTTCTTGAAATTTGTGTATAACTCATTCTCATAGGTACAATTTTCCCGTCCTATGCAGGTGGCATCTTCTGTGTGCAGTGGCAACAAAGAAAAAAAGAGCGGACGTCCATCAGTCACGCACGATTTCGCAAACGTTTCTAGTAGGATATCCCCCCACCTCCACTATCGCTTCATTTCATGAGGCAGCGTTGTCGCTGTCCTGCTATTCCCTGTCCAGCAGTTCTAAACAAGCACCGTCTAACATGAGCGAGCCAGGTGGGCCCTGGCTCAGTCATGTTCAAATTTTCTGCGAAAGTTTTCTTTGAAAATAAATTTCAAAGGTATATATCAAGAGGGCACTTGAAAGTGGTGTTCCTCCCCAGCTTCAATGCAAGAAAGTCAGGACTCCCCCCCCCCCCCCCCATCTTAAAAGTCCCTAACCAATAAGAGGTCGAAATTCAGTTGTGGTGGGGAAGTTGCGCACGAGCGTACAACGACGAAGAAGTTATGAGAATTTTTCGAAACGGTGCCGCAATAGGGGAGTTACACGCACTTGATTATCGAAACGCGGCGATCACTTCTTTCGCTCTTTCCTTCGCTAGCCTCTGTAGCTATCCTCTCCCAATCTCGCGTGGCCTACGTCATCACCGGTGCGCTGCTCGAAACACTGTCTACTTCCGGTTGCCATGACTCCGCCCCTCCGTCGACTCCATGCTTGGAGAACCACCGTTAGGGTGGCTAGAATGGGCCAGACCATCCTCATGCAAATCGGGCCGGTATGCGCGTACCCTGTGTTACGTGCTGCAGTAGCCGATTCGCAAGCACGCACGCGGACAACACGACGAACAAGCAGCGCGGTCAGCTACTTGCAGACTAACCGGAAGTCGTAGGCTTTTCTTCGGCCATTCACAGCGTTGATGTGCTGAGCTTTAGATATTCAACTTTTTGACGTCACGCGCAGGCCCGAAAGAGGGATTGTTTCATAAAAATCGTGGCGCGCCGGCCGCTCGTAGCGCCGCCACGTGTAGAATGAAGGAACGGCATTCTGCACACGATTCGCGTATTTACTTTCATTCATTCATTCATTTTTATTTCCTTAAGGACCCCACTGGGGGATATTACATAAGGGGCGGATCCACAGGAAAAGAGAAGATTTGAACACGTTAATTTTCGCAGCACAGGTGATTGGTAACATTTGTCGCGAAGGATGATTAGCAGGTGGTTGAAACAATGGAGCAGGGAAGGTCGTTCCAATCCTTGACGGCGCGGGGAAAAAAAAAAAAAGAAGCGGGAAAAGTGGCAGTTCTGTTGCAATAACGGGACACTTGAAGTGGATGGCTTGTGCGGTGTGAAATGTATGTCGGGGGGAGGATGTAAGGAGCTGCATTGAGGTAAGAATGAATAAAATATATGAAAGAGAGAAAGGGTGGCGATACGGGGGCGAACAGAGAGGGGTGATAAACCGGATCGTGCTTTCAAGGATGAAATGCTGATGTCGTATGAGTACTTGGAGTGAATTAATCGAACGGCGCGATTTTGGACAGATTCGAGGTCGTTAATGAGATATATCTGGTGTGGGTTCCATATGGGGGCATATTCGAGTTTCGATCTGATGAGGGACTGATATGCCAGCAAATTCACATGTTTTGGTGCATGACATAGGTGACACTTCAAGAAGCCCAGAGTTTTATTTGCCGATAAAATGACGTTAGTAATATGCGCATTCCAAGTGAGATCGCGATACAATGTGACACCTAGATACTTGTAGGATGGTTGTGATTGTACAGGGACTTTGGAGATATGATATGAAAAAATGAAAGGATTCTTACGGCGGAAAACGTAACAAGTTTGCACTTGTTAGGGTTAAGAGACAAAAGCCAATTATCGCACCATTCTTGAATGTGGTTAAGATCGTTCTGGAGAAGATTTTGGTCGTGAGTGTTAGTTACTGTCCGATAGATTGCACAGTCATCTGCAAACATGCGGATTTTGCAGGATATGCTGAGGGGTAAGTCGTTCATATATATCACAAACAGGAGGGGGGCAAGAACTGAACCTTGAGGTACGCCTGATGTTGAATGATTGAATGAATGACTTGAAATGATTAACAAAAATATATCGGAGGTGGTTTAGGGACCCTTTCAGGGGCCCTGCAACACTTTTGTAGCATTGTCAGAAAACGTTGCCGATCGGTAGTAGAGGCTCCCGAAAACACGTGAGCCTAATATCAGAAGGCAGCACGCGGCTTGGAATTCACAATAAATTATCAGAGTCAGCCGAAAATTGCTTTCTCTCACCTCAATAAATGACGGAAAACGCTAAAAAATCGCGCGTAGAAGGCCATCTATCAGCCATTGGTCGATTTGAACATAGCGCGCTCGGTCATTAGCGGGTTCGCCGCGGGAGGCCGCGACTTGCGCACGCGCGATCACACGGGGAAAGCCGCGTATTAGAAAAAAAAAAAAGGAGGGGGGGGGGGCGTATCTGCATGTTAAACTGCAAATGTCATCGAAAGACGATAGTCTTGTATCTGGAGAGAGTGAACAAAACGTTTATTTGATGTTCTGCGCAAGAAAATCGGTTAATGATATTCTGGAGGCACAGCGTTAGAGTGCCTCGAGCGTGCAGCGAAGGCGAACGAGCGCATCAAGTCACGTCACACGTGAAACATGGGCGCTATCTGGCAGTAATCTTGGAAAACGAAGCGCGCGGCGTGCTCGCGCGTCTCGGAGGCGATATGGTGTAGAACTCAAGGCGACGGGTAGGTGCCATCACCGTGTCGTCTTAGCAAAGCGTTGGAAACACATGCCTTTTCGTGCAAACGTTGCGTTGTCAGCGCAGCGTGATAAGTGCTACGGTGCTTAAAATTACTTATGTATGCCTTTTCTAGTAAAAAGACACAGCGTACTGACGTGTTGTTATATTGCCTCAGATATGAGCAACAACTGCTTTTTAATTTGCAATCGCACAAGTGTGAACGCTAAACCTTGAGCAATACAGGTGGGCGCTGCGGATGGGGTCGGCCATTTGTAGTATCTTTTAGTGCTGTTTAGGGCATTGTTAAGGGTGGGCAAACAGCCAAATGTACAGACCAACATTTTTGCGTCGAAGGTTCCCAAGAAAGACGGTCGTCTTTAAAGAAGTGCTCAAGATCACGAGGCGCGCATAACGTATTTTTTTGGCCCCAGCCATTCCTCCCAGCTTAGCTTCCAGCGCTTTCACCGGGACGGGAGAAGAGACCGCGATTGCAGCATGCGACATAACTCTGCTCGTACTAGACAGATTCTTAAAAATTTTGCGGCGTTGAACTCTTGAGGCAATAAGCTCCTATAGCGAAACCATTCAATGGTTACTTAAAAGTGTTTCAGGGCCTATTTAATGCCTAGTTCACACTGAAACATCCGCTTTCTACGGCGACCGAAATTTCCCTGCCGCCGAAACGCAGCGTCGTTCGCACTGGACGCACCCCGCGCCGCCGAATATGCCATCTATTACGGGGCAAACGCGGGATGGATGCGCTGTTACCCGGTTGTTGTCGCGGCTCGCAAACGGTACTACTTTATCCGGTGGTGTATACTTCGACGATTCTCGTACGCAAGAAAAGACAGTACTGCTTACTTTGCTGGCAAGTGGCTGTCTTGTTATGCACGAAGAACAGAAAAACCACCGACGCCAGCGGCGTTGGTGGGTTCGTTTTGCTCTGCGAGACCGCAACAAGCTCGGTCACGCCAACAGCAAGCTAGGTCACCTCTCTCACGAAATACGGAGGTAAAGTAGGCACAGAGTTGGTTAAACTCCCGTTGGTTTCAGCATTCAGTTACGTGCACTGCGGCATAACAAGTGAGTAGGGCTTGGCCGCCATTTTTCAAAATTCTTTGACTAGCGCTCCTATTGGTCCGCGGTGACCGATTCGGCGGCAGACGCCGCAAAAATCGGTCCGAGAGCGATCGGCGCGGAGAGGGCACTTTCGGCAGATCTCGCCGCCGCCGAACCGTATTCGGAGCACTTTCGGCGGCCGGAATGCTCAGTGTGAACGCGGCCTAAGAGGGCGCGCACACACGAACACAAAAAGGGAACGCCAACACTAGTGCTGTATTATAGTCCCCCCCCCCCCGGCTTACGATTTATTCCACTGCTTGACACAATACGGAGGAGGGCCTAGACTATGCATAACTGCAGTGGTAAAGTAAATGATGAAGGGAATGGTAGGGATAGAGGCTGTAGTGTTACCAATGTAAAATTAGGGAGGATGACAGGGAATGCTGCCTCCTGCAATTTCCATGCATGCCTGAAGCTACAAACGAAACATGCTTATCGCCAGCTGAATCGAGATTCCGTTATCCTTACGCACTGTGAAGGTACGACCATGCAGCATGTCAATGGCGGGTCCATTCTGTTCAAGTATTACGGCGAACACTACGATTCTCTGGAAGGAACTGCATTTTGTTCCGTCTTTTAACGGCGTTGTCTGTCCATTGTATTCAATGGAATGCATGTAATCATATGCCACATCTGACTTCTAGATTCCTCAACTAGTAAACACTTATTCTAATGCTACAACTGCTGCTACTACAAGCATTACTACTACAATACTAAAGACAGAACAGGAGAACACAAACTTAATTTTCCTTGGCAAAACTGCAAGTTCTAAAAGTGCTAGGCTTTAGAGAAGCTTTTTGACATCAAATAAAGCGTATAGTTTTCATTGCTTCTTCTCAAACTGCGGAATGCATTAAAATTGTTGCCCGAGTGGCAACATCTAAAACAAAGCCGTTATTTTATTTCAACAAGAACACATTCGTTACTATAGCGACACATAACGGCTAATTTTGTGATCGGAAGTGGTGCGTCATTACGTGAAAGTGACAATATTGGCCGGCTGGATGGACAAGTCCTTTTTGGGCACTAAAAACTCGAAAAGCACTTTTTATATTTCCTAAAGTACAAAAGGATGCTTTTAAACATGAAATTTTTAAAATTGCAAAATTAACGCTAGGTGGGCTGCACGACGGCCACCACAAGGCCAACCATCCAGTCCATTTCTGTAAAAAGCCCACAATGATAGGAACCGGCGCCTTTGATGTCAGTGGGAGAGTGAAATACGAAAGAGAACTCTGTCTCGCAGTGTGCTAGGGTTTTGAAGTTTGGAGACTAATAATTTCTGTTAAAGAGCACTAATTTCAATGATTCATGTTGCATTTATCTCTGCATTCACCACTCAAGCACTGCAGAATGCAGAAAAAAAAAAGTGTGGCATGGTCCCGTTAAATGAAAGCAGGTCCTGTTGGTTGCCAATCAGTAGTTTTACTGATTTTACTCAGAACCTGCATACAAGAAGCAAGGAACACGGGCGTGAGGTGCATTTAGAACATTTCTATTTTTCACACACAGGTACAGGGCACGGGAGAGGGTGCATAGTTCCGGGGCGCAGTGTGGCAGTGCAGCATCAACGTGCCAACACCACGTCCCCAACAACCAGAGACCAGTCAAAACGTCAAAACGCTTTCGAGGAGTGGTCAGCCGTCCCAAAACACTGCCAAAGCACGAAATTTCAAATGGCAAGGCAAGAGGAGGTCACACACTGTTGATTCTGCAGCATGCACACCAACCACAGCGGCGATTGGCAGACGTCTTCAGACAGCAGACCACCCAGGTATTACCAACACTGAGGTTTTTGCAACCGCAAAACCGCAGTGTTGTCCACAGCGGTCTTGCAACGTCTTCCACAGCGGTTTTTGCAACGTCTTCAGATTCAGCTCATTCTTTTTGTTCACAAGGTGGCCTGGGTCACTAACGGCAACTCGACACGGAAACAATTGGTCTCCCGCGCGATTTGGGCTAGTTCATTGGGCACGATGAGCATTGTACAGCCCGGCAACAAAATGCGTCAAGGTAGTGGGCGTGCGTCTCTTTTCTCAAAAACGTTCCCTTTCTTGGATGCTGTTTAACAGAGAAAAAGTGTGTCGTCCACTGTGCGGAGGAGGCCTGATTTATGGTGCAGACACAGCTGCCTTGTGCCTGCCCACAAGAGGAAGGCCAGGCCTTTGTCCAAGACTTTGCTGGGGGCAAGGAGTAGACAAAAACAAACAAAACAAACAAAACACTTGGTGGTAAGGGTTAGGGGAAGGGATGAGTGAAGACAGTGACCGGCTGAATGCCAGTGCTTGCTCCAAAAGCTGGCAGGGCGTAGAGTAATCGGTAGTTTTACTCGAGCCGCAGCAGTTCAACGTCGAAGGTGAGCACAGCGTTAGGCGGGATAGTGCAGCGAAGTCAAGGAAGACCTGGTGATGTGTTGGGAAATGCAATACAGGCAATAATACGGCATACACTGAAATCACAAAAAGAAAGCGAGTATAATACAATATATAATTCAATGAAAAGCCTGGAAAAACATGTTCGCATCTTTGATGCACACGATTGCAAGTAATAGCTTCTCTTTGCTCTGCGCAGAACTCTCTTAATCGCACTAATCACTCACTTAAATGCAAACTTCTTGGGGCATTTCAGACTGCTTGATGCGATTTTCCATATACGAAGATTTCTGGCTATTTGTGTCCAATGTAGCCGTACATCTTTTTTTGCACTGATGCTTAAGCATTGTCAAGTTTAAAGATAATTCGATATGAAAGATAATTCAATTAACAAAAGCTTCATATTTTTGGGCTTGACTGTACTGTGTTTTTCAGGAACAATTTATTGATTCATTGATTGAAATAACTTCATTTATTTAGGCACACCATCTGCACACAATGAACATTCTTGTGCCAAGTCTTTTTTATTGATTTGAGCATACTGTTAACTCACATATTTGAGGGTCATTACGAGGAGAAAGTGCATAAAAATTACATTTGATATATCAAAACACTCAAGCAATGTCAACTGTCAATAATAACAAAACCTGAACACACCATCCAACGATTTCTAGGTAACACAGTTGCCAAGCAAATGTTGAAAAGTCTTTGCATCCGTGCACTCCGCAATATGTGCAGGTTATGCATTTGAGTTTTCAATAACATTGGGGAAAAACAAACATCAAAAGACATTTGTGGTAATTCTACCAAGTTTCTGTAAAGTCCTGCATAGAGCACAGTACATTTTTTTTTTTTTTTCAGAGCTATGGTGGGGCCTAAAACACTATTACTTTATACAAAGCAATGTAAGAATGAACTGGAGACTTAGACATCGATAAAGTAGGGATGCAACAGACAAAATAGGATTTGGAGCAATTTTTGGAGCAGCAAAATGTTACTTCTCGAGCATTAAAATGGAAAGTTGGAACAGGTTAGGGGGAAAAAAAATCTTGTGTTTATCATGAAACATCAAATTTGGAGGAACCTAAGAAAGTGGGCTTAAATTTAGAAAAAGATGTGTAGAAACCATTCAACATCACCTAAATTGGGAGCCGTAAAATGAGCACAGTTATTTCAATAAATGTAACATTTTGAACCGCCACACTGAGTAAACAATGACAAAGTCAACATAACCATTTGCCACACCTGTCAAATCCTTTGACAGACTCTTCGAATTCAAATGTGGATCTCCCAAGCTGGCGACATTGAAATTCCGAGGATTCGCGATACTAAAAAATAGGAATGCAAAGAAAAAAAAAAAAAACTGGCTCAGAAGGGTGACAGAAATGTTTTACACTGGTCCAAATGATAACCAGCATTTGTTTTCAGACAGCGATCGTACAAGTACTCACAAATATGCAGTCTAATAATGTACGGCTAACTGCGGTGAAAGTGAAACACCCCTACACCCCCCCTCTTTTTTTACGATAGAGTTGGGTATAGTGCGCAACTTCTCGGCTCACTTGCAGCACTTTCTATCACCGGATATCTATCGCCAGGACGATGCTGCTAACTCTCTCGAGTACCCCCTCCCCTCCCGACCTAAATCATTAATATATCTTACGCCATGATTTTAGGTTTGCCGACTAGAAAGTTCATATTTCCCGTGAAGCGTTGGCGGCTATGGCAACACATTTTTGTCTTGAATTTCTGTCGTCCCGCCGATAGGTACCCGCTGAGTTCAGCAGACGGATGGGCTGGTGGCCTTGTTACATTATCTGGTTGATCGTGTCTCGCGACTGCCCCGACTTAAATCATTATTATATGCATCTTACACCACGACTTCAGGTTAGGGTCTGCGCTTTATTTCACTGCGCGCTTGGATTGATTCATGGCGAAAACTGCATTCGGCCAACGTGGCTTCCACTTCTCGCTGAAAGTAGCGCAACTGAGAACACTTTGAGGCTGGTCGGGTACTTCGGCGCAGCATGGCGCAATTTAATCAAATTTCATGGTTTTGGTGCAGCTCGGTGTCACAATAGGATTGATATGAAATTGGCACAACTGGCGCAGCTGTTGCACCCCTGATAATGTCTGTTGGTGGGCTAGTTAAGAAGCACATGTGCAGTGCCACAAAAAATGGCATAGATACTGATTATTTCTTGAAGCGTTATAAATTATTGCTTTTGGAACTACTGTTACTAGCGCATGAGGTGAACACAGTAGCTCTCAACTCACACTACAGCTAAACATCACTAATATAAAACACAAATACAAGGACATATCTAATTCTAAGATCTTTATTAAGAATATTAGCAGGTAACTATAGTCAAGCCCGCTTATAACGAACCTGAGCATGACGCGGCATTCGTTCGCTGTATTTTCGAGTTCGTAGTAAATAAAACAGTTGCGAGTGAAAACACATTTTTTTTTTTTGCAAAAAAAAGTGCATGGTGCGCAAGTTTCAAATAACAGAAGTGATAAGGATGGTTGAGCAGCATGCTCTTCGCCAAGGCCCGTGGCATAAGCTGCCTGAGGCTATCAATGTAGCCAATTGCTACAAGCACGCTTGTGGGCACTGGCTGTAAAGTTTCGTTGTCCTCGCCACGTGATTCCTCTAAATCGCTCTTGCCGTGCACTTTATACACAATGCCCTGAACTGTGCACGTTTCTGCAGTGTTGGCATCACTATCAACCGTAATAAAATCATTGCAACAGATGTTCTGCACACCCTCTTATGTCGGAGTCGACGCGCTGCCACAAGTTGCCGCCGGAGTGGCCCTGTTCGGAAGCTTCAGGCTCGGCATCAAGTCCGATGACGACGCAGTCAGCCTTGCAAAAACAGTTTCGCACACATGTAGACATCACCACCACCCACAAAGCCTTCACTATCTGCACAGCTGAATACAGGGACACCCCAAGCCACCTCAAGCGGCAAGTTAGCTACCGGGCGATCAACAGATATGAGTAAGCACTTCACAATGCGGCACCTGTGGTGTCTTAAATGCGCGGATTACGCCTATGCCAAGTGGCCACACTTTCAACGTTTTGTTGGACGGAGGGATGCGTTACATAAAACGATCGAGGACAGCGATAATAACCAGACCGCTGCAAAGGCAGGGTCGGCGTTTAACAATGAGAACATTTGGGCACCTGGCCAATACTTAGCGGTAGTCAAAAGCGGTTTCCCGAGAAGCAGCCAGAACGCTGACTTCATTCGCTGTAACCGATCGACAACGCTCAGAGACATTTGTTGTAAATGTGATTTTGTGTCACTGAAATAATGTATGTTTCCACGGTCGCGCAGATATAGTTTGATTGATTGATTGATATGTGGGGTTTAACGTCCCAAAACCACTATATGATTATGAGAGACGCCGTAGTGGAGGGCTCCGGAAATTCAGACCACCTGGGGTTCTTTAACGTGCACCCAAATCTGAGCACACGGGCCTACAACATTTCCGCCTCCATCGGAAATGCAGCCGCCGCAGCCGGGATTCGAACCCGCGCCCTGCGGGTCAGCAGCCGAGGCAGATATAGTTTGCTTTAAGTGGAGCCGTTATTTGTGGGCTCTGCTGTACATGCGTTGCCGAAAAATTCTGTATTTACTCGTGTAATGAACCCAGGCCTTATCTTGGATAATTGAGAAAAAAAAAAAGCTTTAATGTATCTTCATTTTATTTTGATGTGATAGCCAGTGCCGTTGAGGATCAAAACAATGTTAAATCAAGCTGTTATGCCACAAAATAATGATGCAATCAATGTCAAAACATGGTTAGGCAACCATGTTAAACAGTTGAGCAAAGCGAGCACGGACAATGTCAATAAAAAAAAAAGTTGCGCCTTTTGCAGTAGAGCGTGATCTGTCGAATGCAGGAGAAATCCTTTTGCTTATAGAGCCACGCAAGCACAGCGGCACGAAAACAAAGCAAGAAACAAAGCCCATGGCCCCCGCGAGATGACAAATGCGCCGCTTAAAAGCAAGTCGTGCGCGCGCCATTTCAGAGGCCATGCAAAGTGCAACCACACCGACGGCACGTTGTGCACCCGCAACGTTTGTGCGCCTCCATTCGACACTGCATTTTTGTTGTCGGGTTCGTCGCAGAGAATCGGACATCTGCTGCCCATGGCGCGTTCGGCTGGTAGGCTAGGTACACGGCTGCATGCGCTGCAGCATGAAAACCAAGCGGCTGGACGACATTTCGGCATAGATCCATGCACGTTCGTTACGGGGAAAACAGGATAAGCTTTGGGCTACCAAAAAGATTTGTTGCTCATTTCACAGGCCAAAACAATGGTGCGGAATTTTCGCTTTTGAACTCTTGGGACCGTTTTCTCCCACGTAATGACCCCCCCCCCCCCCCCCAAAATTAGCACCAACTTTTCTGGAAAAAAAAGCTGGGTTCATTACGTGAATAAATACAGTATCGACACATGGATTTCCTCTATGTTAAATGCCACTTTGTTGACTGAACTCTGAGCACGTCACAAGCTTGACATGCAGTTCCAGCAAAGAGTTCAGAGCGATTTGAAAAAAAAAAAAAAAAAAAAAACTAAGCTTTTTCTATTAAATGAAGTGAAGGGGTACTTCGGAATAATACATTTTAAATCCAAATTAACGTAGTTACTCCATAGTGCAACTCAACGTTTACTTGGAAACATGACAACATTTGCACACAACGCTGATAGAAGTCAACTGGAGCAGTTAAGGACCAAACCCTTAACACAGTGCTCAGCAATTAATGCCACGGCAATTAAAACCACAGTGTACCATCCAAATCACATTAAGCTTGTTCATTAGTTGTTCTATATTAACCTTTCAAGGATATATGCCAGGGTGGCCCATTGCTCCATAGGCATAGTCTGGAGAGCAGATCAGCTTGGCTCGCTGGCCGACGCTCATCTGCGTCAAGAGAAACACAAAACTGAGGTTTTAGTCAAGATGCCAAGTTCAGTGTGTTGATTGAAGCTCGCTTCATTGACAGCTCGTTAGCAGATCAGGGACGAGAAAAGTGCATAGGGATCTCATAATGAAAAAAAAGAAAAGAAAAAGACAAGAGTTCTCTGTCCAGCTCATGACAAAGTTCCTGAATGAATACAAGTTTAGTGGTGAACACGTACAGTGGTGGATGTAATTCTACTAATGTATACATTTACAGCTACAAATTCAGTGTACATTTAGCATATGGTCTGCAACTTTAACGAGGCATTCCATCATGACATGACAACTTCGCGAAACTCTGAATACAGCTTTAAGTACAAGAATAAGCCGACAGTCATTATTTGGGAATATCTACTCTATGCAATCCAGCCCATCTTTTTTTTCATTCAATTTTCTTTTACTAGCAGGAGAGCCAAGCGGCTCTCCTGCTAGTAAATAACAAAGATAAAAAGAAATCTTGCACAGATTCTAAAGACACAGAGCCTGGTTGCTAATCATGAATTCTTATTCACTCATTAAGATATTACAATAGCTTCGTTTTCTGCCTATTGCATGCACAATCTTATTTTTAGATAATATCAGATGTTTTTGTTGCCTTGAGGTGTGACACAAGTGTGTGTTTCAAAGCCCATCGTAATATGGTACAAGTCGACTGTAGGAGTATCGCACACTGTTCAACATAAAAAAGGCTCACAATCGCAGTGCTCCGACACCTACATACAAGATCTATTCCAGCATCGTGTGTGGAAACCACGAACAGCTTCAATGCCCAACGAGTCGTGAAATGCGCACAGCACAGCATCTGGCTGCACCAATCGTGATTGAAAGGTCTTTCTTGCATCAGTGAGCCTTCAGTCACACATCGTTGATCACGGACACCATCACGCCTCTACATTCGTTCCATTGTCCCTACACGCGCAGACGGTTTCTAGTCAAGGCTATGCTATCGTAATAAGTCCACGGCTATGCATGCAGAGGCATGTGGCTGAGCTATAGCTACTTACTCAACTTTCACAACCAGGCCATACACCAGCCATTTGGTCAGAAAAAGAATCGGGGATAATAGGCACATTAAAAACAGCAGTCAAGGCAGTTCATAACTGAGATACACGAACTCACTTGGTTAAAATGAACATAAGTGGATAAAACGTATGCAAATTTGTACAGAGGGAATCACACTCGACTACAGCGCCCAGCCGACCGCTCCCGCTGCCGTTTTCGCACAAAAGACTGACGCCATAACGATACCAAACATGGTCATACTGCTCTTGTGCTATAATTTAAGCATGAACGGAAGCTCACAGCTAAAGTGAGGTAGAAGATGCGACCAACAACATCGTCGACAGCCAGGAGCTCCACTGCTCTAAAGAACTGCGATTCTGTCTTAAGAACTTCATATCAAGCTTGGCATTGAAAAAAAATATATATATATATATATAAAAAGAAAGGCATCTCCCCCCCCCCCCCCTAGACAGGACAAAATGGACTGAGGTTAGCTGTCGCTCATAGCAGTGTCATTTTAACTGCATGGGTGACGTCCGGCTGCCTTTTGCAGACCGGTAAGGGCAAATTTAGGAGAGGGGGATGTGGGAATTGAGGCTGGCCCGCTGCCTTTGCGCGGGCTTTCCCGCCTTTCTCCAATTCTCATGTCCCGACATGTCTGCCCTCCTTTGCTGTCAGCCGCGCTGGGGAGAGCGGAGTGACGTTTAACTCCCTCACCCGGAAGCGGATGTTGACTGTGGCGCCGCCGCGGGGACCGCCGAGAGGTTTTTCGCGCGCTGCGTCGGGAGCGGGGAGTACAGTCCGGGACTTCAAACGGTGAGCCACGCATTTTCCGTCCGTCGAGTCCCGTCGCTCGGGACTCGTCGGACTTCGCCGACGGCGCCTTGCGCCCGAGGCGAACGCTCACCCGCTGTTGCCCCGCTGCGTACTCACGGCCGAAGGGCAGTACGGTGTCCTAGTGCGTGGCCTAGCTACGCCGACCCGTCTCCCTCCGAAGCCAACGCGAGCGCCTTTGCCCTCGCTCGAGCAACCGGCCCCTTTGTTCCGGTGTCTCCGTGGATCACCTTTACCGCGGAGACGTGCTCGTGGCACCCTGTGTAGTACTTTGTGCCCGTGGCGTGGATAAGCCTACTTGCTTTCCCGCCGCGCCCCTTTTGCAACGGGCTGTACTGCGTTTGGTTGCCACAGTAAAGTGTTGCGACGTTGAGCAGTATCGTGTTTCCCGCCACGGCGACGGTTAACGCGTGCCCTGCGGCTCGCTAAGACCGGACCCACGCTGGTGGCCGTACTCCTTCGGGATACGTGTACACCACACTGGCGCCCAACGCGGTATCAAAAGCTCTAGCTTTTGTCTGCTCTTAGCGAGTCAGTTCGCCTGCGCGATTCGGGCTCGTCGCAACATGGCTGCTTCGCGGGACTTTTTGTCCGCTGTCCCTTTTAGCGGATGCCGCGTTGCACACGGAGGCCATTGCCTCTGTTGACGGGAACCCTTCTGCACCCGTCCGTGTCGGCACCCCCTATTGCGGTGACGACACGAGGCGCCTAGCCGCTCCCTTTGGAGATGGCGCGTCGCTTCGGAATGGGCCTCTTGCCCTACCCGAACGTTATGTCTGCTTCGTGGCATGCCGCGTTGCACAAAGAGGCCACCGCCTCTGTCGACGGGCGCCCTTCGGCGCTCGCCCGTGTCGTCACCCCCTTTTTGTGGTGAATACACTCCTACGTGGTAGCTGACGCGCTATCTCGTGCCCCCTGTTGTCTGCCGAGAACCTGGATTTCGGTGCGACGGCCGCTCGCGGTGCCTTAGCACATGCAAGCGTCGGGGGCGAAACAGCAGCTTCGCCGCCATTCGGCGAGAAGGGGGAGTCCCCATGAGGACGACCTTGGCTGCTATCCAGGTAAGCGGCGCACTGCGTAGCGGCCGAGCGGGGGAACTTTCCGAAGGCCACCGTGCCGAGAGCGAACCCGCGACGCCGTGCACGCGGCGGTTGCTGCGGTCCTGAGTGGGCGCGATACCAGACTCCCCCATTTTGGGAGAATGGGAATCGCTTTCAGCAGCGAAGAGCTACTGAAGGCTCAGCAAAGTGATCCGTTTCGAGTCTCGGAGGGACGGAGCGCCGTATACGCTGCTTGCTTTGCGGCGGGCGCCGTTAAACCGTCTTGAGAGGCGCGCCGTTACGCTGCTTGTTCTGCGGCGGGCGCGATTAGGGGGCTCATACAGCGTGTGTCGCTGAGTCCCCGGCGGATTCATTTTTGCTGGACCATGACGGGCTCCTGCGGAACTATATAGCCACTGACGACGAGTCCAGCGACCCGTTTAAGGTGGTTATGCCCAAAAGTCTGAGAGCCGCACTGTTGCGATCCTCTCACGACGAATCCATGGCCGGTCACCTGAGTGGCTCGAAAGTTTTTGCAAACTGAGCGATGTTGTGACCTGGCCCGGCACGAAGCGTGGTTTTTATCGCTATTCCGTGCCTGCCACGTCTGACAAACGGTTGAGCCAAGGTTTGGAAAGCCGCCCGGTCTTATGAACCGATTGTCAGTGAGCGTCCGTGGCGCGTACTAGCTGAAAGATCCCCTTTGGGAAAACTCAGCCGTGCCCACATCGCAGACCTGAAGCCCTTTGTCACGGTCTGACGAGCTCGCGCCAGTGCCCTGCGGCACTTCGCGCCAGCAACGGGGCACACCCGGAGCGGCGGACCGCATTCGGACCCCGCGCCGGTATAATCTGAGGAAGCGGTCACCTTTGTGATTTCGCGCCGGACGGCGGACTTCTCCGCAACCGAAGGCCCTCAGTTTACTGTCTAGCCTCAGTATAGGTTAGCTTCTTTACGGCCTTTTCTCGTAAAGAAGTTGACCCCGCCCTGTCTGCTGCCAGTGCTTCTTTTTTTAAGTGTTCATGTGTATTTTATGTTTCTTTTGTCTACTATTAAGTGTTATTTGCATTTTGTTTTTTTGCCACATGTTGAGTGTCGTTTTGCTCTGTTTTTACTTTTTTTCGTGTTCGTTTCGTCTACCGCGAAGGGAGCTGTGTGTGACCTTGAGTGTCGGTGCTTGCCGGGAGGGAGAGAGACGAAGGACGCTTTGCGCCTACGCTCGCGCAGCCGTCGGCGGTATGTGTGCGTGCGTGTGTAAGTGCGTGACGCTTCGGTGCGAGCCCGCGAAGAGTGCGTCATGGCTGCCCCTCCATCGACGCGGACACTGGAGGTGCTGGGGGGGCATTGACCCACTGACGTCAGACCATCTGGCTGTGCTCTGCTCAATGCCGTCGTCGAAGAAGCCCTGCTGCCTTTTCCACCATGGCTCCTGCGCGAGGCCAGCTGAAAGCAGCTATATGCTGCCGGCCAACGCCAGGGCGCCTCGCAGCCAATGTCGGTTCGGCCTCCCTGACTACCGGAGAGGCCCGGCTTCCCGCAACGTCCAGCTCCCTCATCGAGCCAGAAATGCGGGGCCTCCGAACAACCGAAGCGGCTTTCATCGGACTCGCGGCTGATCAAGAGCAGCAACGAGCCATCAGTGAGCCCTCCCGTACCTCTGACCTCGCACTCGGGCATCGCAACCAGCGGACACTGTCACGCCTTTCCGCACCTCCGCGCAGTGGACGCTATCCCGCTGTAGCACCGCGAACACTAGTGCCACGTTTCTGTGCTCCCTTCCGCAGTTATTTGTATAGTGTCATGTGTTTATTTTTGTTAGTTATGTTTTGTTTCTCCTTTGTAATAATTTTTTAGCAGCAGTAGCAGGGCTGGACTGAGGTTAGCTGTCGCTCATAGCAGTGTCATTTTAACTGCATGGGTGACGTCCGGCTGCCTTTTGCAGACCGGTAAGGGCAAATTTAGGAGAGGGGGATGTGGGAATTGAGGCTGGCCCGCTGCCTTTGCGCGGGCTTTCCCGCCTTTCTCCAATTCTCATGTCCCGACATGTCTGCCCTCCTTTGCTGTCAGCCGCGCTGGGGAGAGCGGAGTGACGTTTAACTCCCTCACCCGGAAGCGGATGTTGACTGTGGCGCCGCCGCGGGGACCGCCGAGAGGTTTTTCGCGCGCTGCGTCGGGAGCGGGGAGTACAGTCCGGGACTTCAAACGGTGAGCCACGCATTTTCCGTCCGTCGAGTCCCGTCGCTCGGGACTCGTCGGACTTCGCCGACGGCGCCTTGCGCCCGAGGCGAACGCTCACCCGCTGTTGCCCCGCTGCGTACTCACGGCCGAAGGGCAGTACGGTGTCCTAGTGCGTGGCCTAGCTACGCCGACCCGTCTCCCTCCGAAGCCAACGCGAGCGCCTTTGCCCTCGCTCGAGCAACCGGCCCCTTTGTTCCGGTGTCTCCGTGGATCACCTTTACCGCGGAGACGTGCTCGTGGCACCCTGTGTAGTACTTTGTGCCCGTGGCGTGGATAAGCCTACTTGCTTTCCCGCCGCGCCCCTTTTGCAACGGGCTGTACTGCGTTTGGTTGCCACAGTAAAGTGTTGCGACGTTGAGCAGTATCGTGTTTCCCGCCACGGCGACGGTTAACGCGTGCCCTGCGGCTCGCTAAGACCGGACCCACGCTGGTGGCCGTACTCCTTCGGGATACGTGTACACCACAGGGTAAAACACGGTAAATAAAAGTAAGGGGACAACTACTGTAGCACATAGCAGACATCTTGTAACACATTCGGTTGAAGAACGGTACCATGACAATACTAATACGCAAACTGCCCAGCAAGTCTACTTTTACAACTGGGCCAAAGTACTGACGTTAGGACAAATGAATCTCAGTTTCAAGTGGCGAATATTTTAATGTCAACACTTTCTCTTGCACATTCTGCTGTTCTTCTATGGATGCGCTCTTATGTGAAAGTTGAAGATTGTCTCACCTGAGCAACGCCTTCGTCCCAGCCTCGAATCACTTCCCCTTTGCCAATGCGAAACTTGAATGGCTTGCCCCTATCTCGTGAGGAGTCAAACTTGGAACCATCAGCCAAGGTACCTGCATAATCAATCGTGCTACCAGGTTACAACTAAAAAGACTTGTTTGTTCCATGGACATACAAGGATCCAACGCTAGAATGATCAACGTACTATAATAATAATTTACTTCGCATCTATGCAATTAAGCTTGATGGAAGGTGTGAGACCAAAAGCGAGGAACGCTCGACTAAGATCTTATACTTTTTACAGTAGGCAGAATTGGATAACATTATTCTTTCTGTTGATCGATAAGGCAAGTACAACAAAACTGATCACTCAACCCTTTGTAGTTCCACATGAGCTTGATAACCTGACTAAACCAATTGGGATTAATAGAAAAAAGAAGGACGCGAAAGAACATTCAAAGAAGTAGATACAATCATCAAATGAAATGAGCTTACTGTAAAGCCGCTGAGCAACATTTCCGAAAGGTGGTGAAATTAGTGCAGTGTAGATAAGAAAAATATGTCAACAAATGTGATAAGAAACTGCTATCTTTTTTTTTGCATAACACATCTAGATCAGCTTTTATGCCCGACTAAATGCAACTAAAATGTTTTAAAATATTGCTAAATTATGAATATTACAAAGCAGCTGCAAAAATCTAGCCTTTTACCATAAAATCTTGTTACATAAATATCACTGCAGTGCATGCATATAGTTGTACCAGAAGCAATGCAGAAAATTTTTCAGAATATTAAATAATGTATGCACGGTACATGTAATACTGAGATTGTAATTACTCAATCAAGTGGCTTTATTTGGCAGATTTTATTCAGTTTCATTTGTTTGGCAAAATTTGTGGGCTCACCTGTGTAATGGACCACTACTGTCTGACCAGTTTTTGGGAATGTCTGGCCTGCAAGAAAAATTGTCGTCGTTAAAACAGGGAGGCAGTCTATTTTATGCCACAATGAATGTACGCAATATCCAATGGTGCACTCGTGCAATAACTCTTATATTCAAGAAATAGTTTCTCACATATGACCAATGTCAATATATAGCTTTACTGTATGCTGTACTCTTTGTTGGTGTTAACAAACTAGCACTTTTTTGAATAGTTTCATTCTAATGTCTATAGTCCCATTTACTAATGACCCATAAACTGAATAAGGATAATATTACCTATCAATGGAATATACAGGTGCATGCAAACAAAGACTTTTTTTTTTCTTCAGTCGCCTGCGTTTTAGTAACAGCGTGAGTCACGAAATTCTTGGCATTTCAAGCTCTATCAACCTATACTATGGGGCTACAAAAAAAAAGTTTTTTTTTTTTCCAAAAGCAGTTACGTTGCAAAATACGCCGGCACGTACGGCGTACTGGCAAACAGTCTCGTTTTGTGCGTAACACGCACATCAATGTGTTCTGCAGCTGCTGTTCATCCAAAGCACACCGATGAATGTTCCGTCTTTTTCAAGTTGGCACGGTCGATGTGTGCCTGGCCCATCGAGTAATTAAAACATATGCGCCGGGCGCCGTGAATCCAGGCGAACGCTGCGTTGTTCCTCTTGCTAGTGCGTCATACGACGAGCCCCAAGCGCCGCCAAAAACGAGCACTTCCGCAGAAAGCAGTCGATGAAAAATGATCTCCCCAGCGGCGCTGCGCGATTTTTCCCTGTCCGAACGGTCCCGGAAAGGCCGCTGCGAAAGCATGCTGACCGAAATCCGAGCATTGGGCTGCACTGACGTGCTAAGGGCCACGTTCGACTACCGAGTGAAAGCTCGACAAACTTAGGGCGCTGCATTTGAACATACAGAACAGTTTCCCGTACAAGCAGCCGGGCAGCCGGCACTTTTCCCCTCTCTGAAATAGGGGTTCGGTTTGACGCTATGCCTGTGCAACGGTACGCTGCTTTTCAGTGACCGTCGGGAAACGTTCGGTAGCGCGAGTTAGCGGCACAAATCGGCAAATGTGGTTCGAGAACTATTTTTTTCACGGTTTCTACGCTGGGCGGACAAGGCCTCGTGGCGGCATCCCCCCTTCGTGCCCGCAAGCGCCATGTTGGCGTCGCAGTGGGCACGCCAACGGCTTCCAAACACTCACCGTCGCCGGGAGAGATGGTCTGCACTTCAACGCCCATTCTGACGCGGACTGAGGGGGTTTCACCGTGGCGCGAACACAACGAAAACGGCACGGAGCACCGATAACGGCCACAAGCGGTCAGCTACGAACGGCTGCCCAGACTGCAAATGCGGCGGCGCAGCGAACCAATCAACAAACGGGGAATAGAACGCTCGAGAAGGGGCAAAGGCTGTTTCATCCATCCATGATTTTACAAACCTTCGAAATTACCAATGAATATATTGCCTCCGAAATCGTAAACGCGCAACATGAAGAAAAACTTGTTGCACGTTTGCAATCTTGGAGGCCATAAACTAACGTCGCATTTCTTTGAGGCTATGCAAAACATCGCTGCTCTCGCGAGCGATGTGGTCTCCAAGTGAAAAACGGCATATGTATATGTCAAGCTTAGGGATTTACGTGCAGTCGGTTTAAGTTGCAAATATTGGTATTTCACTGATTAGTAACGAATTTGGAATAAGCTTAATAGCAAGCTCTCATTTGCTACGTGCACAAAGGGGTCCACTCAACATGCCCGATTCAAGAAGTCCTTATATCTTAGAACAAATTTCATTACTACAATGACAGCACAAAAAAAAGGTGGTTTCTAAGTAATTACACAGGCACACCGATATATTGAAATGTTTTTTTTTAATCAGGACAAGTATAGAACACAATAAACGACTGTATGCTTACAGGCATAAATTGGTGCACTTACCTTTTCTTCATAAACTGGTGTTTATTCACACGAGATGTACAAATAAAAAGCGCAGAATGGAGATAAAAGATGAATTGTGTTGGATGGAGAAATGAATAATTTTTTAGAGAGCATTATGTCACAACCAAACTTTGATTTCCTTACAACATATCTTCTACATAAGATAAGCAAAATATGAACACAATAGAAACAATATGCAATATTTCATTGTATAACACTGCATAGAATCCTTAAATAATCTGAATTCTTGATCATAATTCAGCTATGTACATTCGACTTTTGTTTCCCATGAGCGTTCTTTTTTGTTTTACTTTTTCTAATGGCATGTAGTTCAATTTTGTAAGATGAGGTAACTCCTGAAGAGGACCTGCTAACGCCCATATGCAAAGCTATAATTTTGTGTACAACTTTACAACTAATACACAACATGAGCTATCTATAGGTGTTATAGAGCGATGCAGTATGCACACCTGCAGTATATATATTAAGGTAAACATGATTGTAAGCTTGGAACTTTTAACACAATAAATTAGATTCAAATCAGTTCAGCTGCGACACGAGATCCGCTTCACATCTTCGTGAACAAGGAAATCGAAGAATGGCTTGAGACGACGACGCTAAAAAGAGATAAACTAACCTTGACAGGATGTCTGCAACTGGGTACATCAGCCCAATCAGGCATGAATAAGAAATTGGAAGGCATGTAAGAATGAAATGCTAGAAACGATGCTCCAAAAAAACTTGCATGGCAAGTGCATGTAATCACAGGTTCTGTCGAGACATGCTTATTCCTGGTTTTTCTCTCCATCTTTCCTTCATAAAAAATGTGCCGATGAAGTTCAGTATAAATAAAACTATCTACCAGTCCAAGTTAATTTAGTGGCTTCCTTTTTTGTATCTCTCACAGTGATGAAGGCACAGGTTCATGATGCGGCAGTTTCCTCGATGTTGAGGTGCGTGATGAAGCGCAGTCTACGCTGCAGCGCTGGTCGCAGGTTGCGGATGCTCCTCTCTATTTCAGTCTTGATGGAGTCTCCAGTGAACATGTACTTGATGTGGTACCTACAGAACACACCAGTCAAAGGCAATACACAACTCTGTTTGTAGTCTGCCTCCGTCACCGTTCCTTGCATTGCCACTAACCTCAACAAACTTTCCCTACTCATCCCTCTACACTCATCTCATGAAATCACCATCATAATTCACAGCCTTTCTTTTTTTAGTCCACTGCAGGACAAAGGCCTCTCCTAATGATCTCCAGTTTATCTTATCTCGTGCGAGATTATTCTATTTTTACCCTGCAAAGTTCTTAATTTTGACGCTTCATCTAACTCTCTGCCTTCATCGACAGTGTTTCCCACCCCTTGGTAACTTTTCTGTTGCTCTTACCGTCTACTGAATGCCTGCTGTATGCATTACATGGTCAGCCCCAGGTTCGTTTTTTTTTTCACTTGATGTCAACCAGAATATCTCTAGCTCCTATCTGGCCCCTTAAGCATTCTGCCGTCCTCTGATCTCTTAATATTATTCCCATAATTTGACGTTTCATACCATACTGCATAGTCATCAGCTTTTGCTTTAGTTGCCTCATTATTTTCCATCCTTCAGCCCCATACGTCATAAATGGCAGTACGCAGTTGTTCTAGACCTTTCGCTTTAGCGATAGTGGCCGATTTCCTGCCACTACTATTAAACCCTCATAATAGTAACACTTCCACTAAATACAACAAACAACAGCCCCTACTCTTACCTCAGCTTCATACAACCACATCAAGTAAAAAGCTGTTCCCTCAATTTATTCCCCTGTTTTGCTTCTAGTTATAAAACAGAAAAAGCTTCTCCACCATACATTTCATTTTTTTTGGGTCTCTCAGAGTTTATGACCGCTCCTGTCATGAAGTGCTTACAAACAATTCATGTCAGCGTTAATGAACACACTTGAAAAAAAAGAAAGAAAAGATGATAATAGGGCAAGTGGTCTCAATTTAAATGTTAATAAATTTGAATCAGCCCACAGAAGCTTAACCATGAATTTATTAGACATTCTCCAATGTCTGAAGCCCATAAAGTATGAAAATGTAAGATTTTAAAAATGAGCCACTGGCAAACATCATCTCTACGATTGCTGTTGCGGTGTTTTGTGCACCCAGTAAAGATGCTGATGTTTTGTAAGCTTTGAATTACTAGACAAACAACACAAGTGACTAAAAGTGGTCGACACGAAGAAATTTTATCTGCTCAATAGGGGCACTTATGTTCAAACAAAACACACTCAAATTGAAAATTTGGCTCTGTGAAGGACACGTAGCTTTTAGCTACAACTGCTGGCCAACGACCATATAACAAAGTCAACCTAGCTGCAATGTTTCGGTCTGATACCACCATGCACAGACTTCTAGTTGGAAATTGAAAAACATAAAATAAAAATAGCAATAAGTGATATTCTGCAAAAAGGATACAGGAGGTCAGTGATTTGATCAATGTAGTTCAGCTGCTCACAGTTCTTATCAACATTTTCCAGCATTTCGTACAGCTCCATGGTGATCTGTGTTAAAAAAAAAACATTTAATGCAAGAGATGTGAGAAGTAAACCTTGGTGAATTCACTGGAATCCAAAACGTACCAGAGAAGGAAAAGAGCTACAGAAAATTCACTGGGGAGCATGCTTATTCAGGTGCATTGACTCTGCTTTTGGAAACATATGTGATAAGAAGTATCATTTTTTGAAATGATTATGTTGCATATTATTGTTTCGAAACTCATTCAACCACCTGCAGGAAGATCAAGATTAGCTGGCCGCACAATAATATTTACAAAAGTAACGATACACTGAGAAAAATTTTCATGCAGCAATAAATCAATTCCTAAATCTTCTTTGTAACTTTCACTGCTCTTTATAAACTGCATATCAAAAGTAAAAAATAAAACAAAGGACAGACCCAGTCCATTAGCTGCCTTGAGCTACGAATCGTGAATAACTGTAAACTGTTAGAGTTACCCACTTCACACTTAAGTCACTGCTTCTATTTGGAATTCATCATCAACCAAGTATTAGCAAAGCACTCGCACCCACCACATTAACTTGAGGACATAAAGAAAGAGGACATTTGCAATATTTTCACAACATTTGGAATAATAGTCGAGACATTCAGACCCTTATTCCTCCCCCCTCCGCCTGGTCATTTTCATTGCAGAGGTGTTTCAGCTGTATTGTGTTGCTCTTAAGTGTTTGTCATCACCCACTCTGCAGCACCCTTTTCTACGCGTCCATTAGCGATGTGCTGACCAAAGATGCAGAAAGAAGAGAAAAAGAATGTGCTGGCTCACATCCATGACGATCCGTGACCTTTCATTTCCCATGCGCTGAAAGAACGGAGCCACAAGATGGCACAGGAAAAGGAACTGCTCTTCTGTTTTAACTACGGGCTTGAATCGGTCACGCATGATTCTGAAAAAGCAACAGGCCACAAGGATGATGGCAAAGAGTTTTCAATAAACATTAAAAGGTCCCCTGAACAACTGTAGCAAAATTAAGAAAAAAAAGACGGATTGAGGTGCCATCAGCAAATGACTTTGCAGTTACTTTAACCACCTCAACTTAACAATCCATAATAAATATACAAATGACACTGTAGTAGTTCTGCACTGAAATATAACACTCTCGTGTGAGCAGGAATTTTCCAAGGACTTTAAAAGCACAGCAGCAATTTCATGTAAATTGTTAACTTGTATATCAAATGTATTAGTACATACATGCTTCAGCTACTCTAACGAACATCATTTACACAAGTATGATCACTGTTTTTGATGCAGAGTTGCACATTTCTAGACTACGTGACTTGAATTTTTTTCAACCTTTTCCATGCCACACCGCAGTTCCAAATTCTTACCCCAGCAAGCGAGCTAGTGAGCGAGTGAATGAGTTGACAGACACTTACTGTGGAATCTGGCTGATCTGGCCAACACTGGCGTGATACCAGACGGCATGCACCAGTGCCATCAGGTAGCAGCACTGCACCTCAGTGATGCTATTGTGATTGGAGGTGAAACTGAGAAGCTGGAAGATGCTCTGCTTGCTGCCAGAGGACGTGGCCAGATGAGGTCCTTGCAATGATGCCAGGATTCGGTCGTTGAGCACGGCCCAGTACGGCTCCTGTACATCACACAAATGAGACAATAATGCCCATTGCACAGGTCAAGCTTATGCTTAGCATGCACATTTGCTGAATTGATACTGCGTTTGGCACACACCAGACACTTCTGCAAGCAGGCTACAACTGTGAGACAATACCACAGATGTGTAACATGTGGCCCTCTGAAGGACTTGTGTAATGCCTTGGCAACATAATACATCGGACAGCCAACCGATTGTCAGTGAGAGCAATAAAGGGGTTACCTAGAAATGGGAAACCCAGACGAGGACAGCAGCAAGTTATACAATATAATGAAATTTTAAGAAGTTTGCAGGGACAAAACGAAATCACCTTGCACAAGATATGATGAATTGGTGATCACTGAGAGGCCCTTATCCTACAGCAGACGTAACATATGCCAATAATGATGATGATGACGATTGATGTTACCTGTCAGCGTCATCATGAGGCACTGAATTATCGCTACATAATAGCCTCTGATATTTGCAGCTTTATGAACAATGCCTGATATGATCCCAGAGAACACAGAGTCATAATATTGGGTGGTGACTCACAGGAAGCGCAGTAAGGATCAGTCCGATGGCATTCATCCAGTTTTCTATGCTGCTACGTAGGAGTACCGTGTGCCTAGAAATGCAAAAATAAAAATGCATAGTTAATTATGCTGCAGTGCTATTACTAAACAGCCGTGCATTAACTAACTATTGAGTCAGTCAAATGAGCAGCTTACACGAACAAGAATGTCTTTGAGGGTTTTGGACAGATCTTCTGGGCTAGTTAGCTGATGACGCAACATCAGTGTGCTCAATTTTTAAGCCAATTTACTTGAAACTAAAATGCATTTCCCCAGTCAATGAGAGCAAAAAATATACAGAAACTACGTGACTTTTAAAACAAGCGTATCCAACAGATATTTTGTAAAACCTAGAAGTAAGGTCAGAGCAAAACGTGTCATGGCCTATTGTTCAAGAGGTGTTTTGAAGAAGACATTCATGCCAAAAATAGTTGCTTCTGCCGGTGAAATGATGGAACTGCCAAACGCATGTCTCGATATGAAGTTTGAGTTGCTGTATGCAGTTGCCGTGAGTTTAAGTATTCTAGAAGAACTTGATTTTGGGCGAGTCGATGCCTTAGTTGCTTCTGCCGGTGAAATGATGGAACTGCCAAATGCATGTCTCGATCTGAAGTTTGAGTTGCTGTATGCAGTTGCCGTGAGTTTAAGTATTTTAGAAGAACTTGATTTTGGGCGAGTCGATGCCTTAGTTTGCGGAACATTTTGTAACTGGCACAAAGCTAGAATCATGAAAAAAAGGGATGAAAGAGAAGCAAGTATTTCCTACCCTCTTTTCACGATTCTAGCTTTGCGCCAGTTACAAAATGTTCAGAGTTTAGGCATCATTGACCAAAACTTGCCTTTTGAAAAACATAAGAAGAATAAAAAAGTCACAGCTTTTTTCAATAGCAACAAACGCAATAGCAACAAATGAAAGGTCACGCGCAGAGTGGCAAAGAGATCGAAATATGCCCCGTGTTTCTCACGCACAAATGATGCACGAAACGTACTCACAGGTACAGACGAATGCGAATAAGCGTCTCAGTTGTTACTTTGCCCAGTCTGAAAAGCGTGCCCTTTTTGCAAACGGAGGATGTGCATCGATTGCAGTGACCTTTGTGCGCCCGGTAACTACAACAAAATACGTACGAGACGTACAATCCTCCCCACTGTAAGATAAGGGCAAGCAATCGAGCGTACACCCCCTTACTCTCTATGCGGGTTAAAGTACGTGTGAGAGATGAGAGCCGCCACACGCTCACTGCGCCATCTTGCTGATAATGCTGAAAACACGATAGTTCCCCCCAAGATGCCTGCCAACAGCAGTAAGTGATAGATATAAATAGTTTACTGTTTAAATGTCCAAGGAGGTACTCCACGGTGGCTCAGTGGTAACGCCCTGCTTTCACGACGCGGAAGTACCACATTCGATTCCGCGCATCAAAGTCTTTTTTCTAGATTTTTTTTTCTGTCTTTTGTTTCATATATATAGATACATATACGGTGCATGACATCGATGCCCGTGCCCAAGGCGAAATCTAGCGGAGAGTGTTCATATAATTTCCATCGCAATAAAAGCTATAGATCGGCTGCAATAAATAAGATTCTGCAGCTTTGAGCAGTAGCTGGCAGAAACTCTACACTCTAAAAAAAAGAGCGAGTAAAAAGGGTGTCTTTTTGTCCCACAACAATAATCGTCATCTATATTGCGTTCTATCCTTGCGCTATCGCCCCGCGCCCGGTACATTCCGGTCACGATCGTCATGCCCATTATCAGGGTTACATTGCATTCTCGATAGGAAAGTGGCCAGCGCCGGAGTTTTCAAGAAAGGAAGCGCAGGCAAGATTGATCACGATTATTGTTGTGGGACAAAAAGACACCCTTTTTACTCGATAATTTTATAGAGTGTAGCACCAATACATATTCGGACACTGAAGAGTAACACTAAATAAATTCAAATTAATGATTTATTTTTTACATTAATTTAGTGATCGCAAGCTCACACCTTATAGAGAAAATAAATTTCACACCAAAATACCAGATTTCGATTGTGAATGTGACAATTTGATGCCAATTTTTTTTTACTTTTATTAATTAGGCAAAATTGGCTGAATAAAATTTGCTGGAACTTGCCTTGCTAACTCCCTTTTTATGACAAAGTAATTAACGACAGAGAAATATCTAGGTACGTGTCAAAAAACTTATGAAGTTACAGAAAGTTGAAGCAGAAACTTCAAGGTGGCGCTGGCATCAGTATACATCTCCAGTTTGCCAAGCAACTATTAAAAGTAAGAAGTGCATGTACCCCATTGTGGAAGGGTGGTCTGTCAGCTACAAGTGAAATTATTTTTTTTTTTATTCCTTCAGACCCTAAGGAGAATGCCCCGCAAAAGCAAAAAAAAAAAATTAAATGTTATTTCAAGATACTAGACATTCTATTGCATAAAAAATAATGTCCTAAACTTTTAATTTATTAGCTCAAAAGTAATAAATCTTAATAGCAATTAAGCATCTAGTATTTGTATTTATCCTGATCTTATTTACAATCTTTCAGACAAATAGAATAAAATTTCACGCTAGAAATATGGTACACGTTCATTTTCTGTTGTGTTCATTCCAAGCACAGGAAAATTCTACATTTGATATGACTTATAGAAAGCTCACGTTGAGCGACTTGTTGAACATGGTAGTGCATTAATTAAAGTGATCATATGCAACCAAACACAGCTAAATTAAGTTAAATGAAATGACATTCATTATGCAGATGGTTTAATTTATCCAATCCTAAATGCACCATGTTCTTTCATAGCCTCTAGTCGACCCAATTGGCAAGAACAAGTGTGCACAATTATGCACAAAGATTTTATTATAAGGGGGCAATGAATGATGCTTTACTTTGTGCTGCACAAGGTCTAACGTAAAAAAATGAACCACGAAACACTTTCGCGACCCAACACAGTGGCACTACTCACCCTTTGAGCACAACATCCAACAAGGCATTCCCAACTACACCTGCAGATATGGGCAACGCCATGAGCTCAATGCATGTTACATGCAAGGCATGGGCAGCCGGATTGGGGAACTCGTTGAAACGCCAGTCTGTGTGCGGGAAGGGAGACCTCCCGGCAACAGCTGTCGAAGGTTTTGTCATGGAGTACAACGTGCAAGAGAGAACACTGGAATATTCTTTTAATTCTACACAATATAGAAGTTTCTTGTATCTAACTTTTAGTCAGAATGACATGCCAATACAAAGATTTGTGCAGTGTAAATGCGTGTAGTGTAGTCATGTTGATAGGATCTTCACAGTAAACGGAGAATAATATTTATCTCACAAAGATTGTCTTAATCAAAGCAAGCTGGTCGCACCATCGCTCATGAGGGGACACTTCATGAGGGAACATAACTATATAACAAAGCACTAAGCTTATAAGAATATGCACATTAGAATTAAAAGCAACATTGAATCGCAGGAAATAACTCTGCTTCGGCCTCTGGGCATAACAATTTGATGTGTCTAGTAACTACTCCTTAAGCACATGTCCAGCGACTATGGTGCTTCACTGCTGACCTCGCAGGTCGTGGGATCGTATCCCGGCCACGGCAGCCACATTTCTGAAGGAGACAAAAATGCTTGAGGCCCGAGTGCTGGCAGATTAAAAAAACCCAGGTGCTCGAAATTTTATGGAGTCCTCCACGGTGGTTTTGGGACGTTCAGCCCCAACAATTACGATCATTATTAAACACGTGTTATTTATGCAGTGCAATGTCGCAAAGGATACTGTCGGCCATTCTTCCCACGAGTCCAATGTAATAATCAAGGTCTGGTATCCAGGCAGTGTCCTCAGTCGGCCTCTGCAGGTAGTTGAGGTAAGCTTCGCTCAGAGCCCAGTTACCTGAGCGGATGTCCTTGAGTGACCCTGAAACAAGATGACCAAAACAATATACAGAGTGCTACACTCTTGAGCTGCATACTCAGCGCAGGACCATGCAATGATAATACAGAATATAACGATATTGCATTCGCATGTGTATGTGTGACAGAATACACGTGCTCATTCTCATAGGGCAATTACTTTAAAACTTTTTGTAGCAGCACATGTTCTTTTCCCTGTCCAGTGTCTCATGTTTGCACTTACTAACACTATGAACGACTTTTAATAACTTTTCCAATTTACAACCTTGTTGAGCAATGACAAAGGAAAGCAAAAAGAAAGCGAGTGGAAACAAAGTATCACATCCCCCCAAAAAACATTTTGAGCCTTTAAACAAAGGGTGCAAAAATCCACTCAAAAACTACTTAACACTAGTAAAATGCAACATAAAAAAAAGATAGACAAGAAATAAGCACTTGTCTTTAGTGTCTTCTTTTAGTGCCGTGTTTTTCTTGCGCAAAGTAATTTTTTGTTGGTATGCACCAACTAGGACCTCAAAACGTCCCATTAAAACTCCCACACTTGCGATGCTTAAACACGGAAGTGACACCCTGCTAGTTGAGAAATACATGAATGCACTTGTATGCGTCATTTGCATGCATGCACTCTATATGAAGTCACAGCAGTGCTACAATGTTCGAGTGCAGCTCTCAGACGCCTGTTCCTGTGGTGAGTGGAGTTGCCAGTGTCAACGTAACAGCAAATGAGAATAAAAAAGAGCGAAAGGAAGGCCTTTACCAAGCAAGACCCTTACCAAAGTGCCTTAGTGCTACGATGCTTATCTTATGCTTGGAACCGCTAAAAAGTTGTTTACAAATAAGAGCTTAATCCTTTCTTTTTTTAATGCCTCTTTAATAATGTTTTCACTGTATATCATACCTGTGATCGCAGCGACCAATTTCTTTTTTTCAGAGGCGGCCTATCCTTCAGCTTTGCTCGCTCGTAGTAGTGAAGGGTGTTTGTACAGGTACGTCAGCGGCCCGGTCTGGAAAACAGTCGGCTAGACCCAGTCACACCTACTACTTCCCGCCAAACCGCATGCGCTGAATGTAACTACACCTCACAACTAAAAAAAAACAGCCCACACAAGACAAACCGTTGGCTGCAACAAAGACCATGCTAGTCATATGACAGCCAAAAAATTTGGTGAAAGCACTGCTGTCATACACTCACATTAGGTGACCATAAGCAGACCGCCAATTAAATACAGCTGTGCAATTGGCTCCTCAATCGCAACAAGAAGCAGATGAGGCCAGCAAATGTAAATTACACTTTATTTCTGTGGTTTTGAAAGAACAGGTCACACCGAAAACCTGCTTTTTCAGTTTCTTTCGCATCACTCGGAAAACCAAGCAGAGGACGTTCTGTTCACTGAAGTAATGATTGCTGGTTTATGCTCATGCATATTGTTTTGTGGCCAATGTTTGTTCGGGCTGCCATGACTCTACAGCACGGCAACGTCGACTTTCATCAAGAGTGCTTATTTCAATTATTTAATTTCTATAGCTTTACTTGCCAAACCTTCACCTGAGACCGTGATAACGTAGACTGCGTACTCACCGTGAAACTTGTACAGACAGGCCCAGGTGCTCAAGGATAGACTCGACTGAGATAGTGGCCACTGGGTACAGCTCTAGGAAGCGGTGGATGACAATGTCCATCACCTATAAACGGTCGAGTTGTGTATATGAAAGAGAACTAGCTTTGCACTTCTTGTAGTGTGTGCTTGCTGGGGTTGCAAGCTTGGATGAGTAGTTCATGCTTATAAAAGGGAACAACAGTGCAAAATTCAGACAGGCACAACATGAAGAAGGCACAGCAGTGCTGACTTACAACTATTTCTTTTACATTTGAGCACATATATACCTGAACAGTTAAAAACAAAAGGAAGAATAACATGATATGAAGCCCATATCTCCTGTCGATTAACTCACAGCTGCACTTTGTACAGCCCATGCGTTGGCAACCTGGCAGTGGCGTATATCGACAGGAAATAGGGGCATCATATAATATTATGTCTTCCTATTTTTACGGTTCAGGTATATATACGCCCACATGTAAAAAAATAAAGTCAGTTGTAAGTCAGCACTGTTGTGCCTTCTTTTATTTTGTGTCTGTTGAATTTTGCCACTATTGTTCCTACTCATAGTGTATGCTGCTTTCTTTATCATCATTTAGACATCTGCAAGTGCAGGGTTTCTGGTATTCAGCAAAACCTATACAATTCACCACAGTAAACGAGCCAATAGTCTTTAATAGGCTTGCACAGTATAAATTCCTCGATTGAAGCAACGTTGAGACAAAACAGTAGCTAGCATCAAATAATTTCAACGTAAATAGCTGGGAAATAGTGATAAGAATAAAACCTCAGGTCCGGGGATTTTTAAAAGTTTCTCCAAACCCCCCCCCTCTTAATACCGTCAAAGCTAGAAGGCAAAGGAAGGCAATATATTGTAGACCTACTGGAATGAAGCGTAGACAGATGTTTCCAAAGTAGACGGGCAGATAGGTGTGCTGCTGGCTTTGTCCACTCAAATCCTGCAGGCCTCGAAGTAGAACTTCTCTGGGTATTTCTGCAAATGTGCACAGTGTTTGCATTTTACAAACTGCCCTACTTTGATACAATGTTTGTGCTGTGAAATGATGGCAAATTCATTACAGTTATTCTACTAAGGAACTATACCTTTTATTCCAGAATTTCAAGAAGGTGGAACATTGACTCAACTTGGGCACACGAACGCCCACTACAACTTTCTTGTTTAAAACTCTTCACAATACCGTACATTTACCTGAAGTAAAGCCACAATCATATAAGGAAGAGGTCAGAGCTTGAAACCAATGATAAAAGTTGAACAGAAAATGTTGCTGAAGCCAACATGCTCGAGCCAAGACAAGGACAAAGTCCCCTCGTCAAAACATTGCCTCCTGCAACCTTCACTGCTCAACAATTTTTAGGGCGACGCTCCTTAGGGCGTGGGCTGTGCGTCCCCTGTAGCCTGTATGTAGCCACCTCTAGTTTAGTTCTTGCAGTGTTTCACTAGATGGCGGTATCGTCCCCTGTATGTAGCCACCTCTAGTTTAGTTCTTGCAGTGTTGACTAGATGGCGGGTACGTCTCCTGTATGTAGCCACCTCTCGTTTAGTTCTTGTAGTGTTTACTAGATGGTGGTACTTGTAGCTGATGATGAAAAGATGCAAGATGTTATAACTAGAAAGCGGTACTTGTAGTTGATGAAAGACGCGAGGTCTTATAAAATAGGAATGATGTCACATATGGCGCGTGTCATTGGTTGAAGGCAATCGTTCGATTTAGTGCGGCGACGTACGCTAGGGGAAGCGATGTAATAAAATCGAGTGGGCAAAATGTACAGAGGATTCATGGTTACCAGGTTTACTCCGGAGCTTCGCCCACTCATCATCATTCACTTCGTGGATATGGCGGAATTTTTTTTGATCAGTTCAAGACATCGATGCTGGCTCTACTTCATATCTTCTACATTTTATAACCTACAACATCAAAATGAAAATAAATTATAGTGCATTTATATTCTTTGCCAAGGTACAGAGTTCAAATTTAGTAATTTTGGATGCATTAAGGAATCAACTATAGCCACAGTAATCCAATCTTCCCAATGTATGCCTGAAATGACAATATTTTCACAACCAAGGACGTTCTCCGATTACACGGAAAAAAAAAAATAAACAACGTACCCTTGCCTTTATCCAAAAAAAACAAGAACGCACAAACATTTGCGTTATTTTATTTCCATCTACTTTTCTAACAGCCTATTCTGTGCCAAGTTAAACATTTTATCTTCCTTCGCAAACAATCACCAGCAACAAAATGAACATCGCAATCAGGAGCACCACTTACAAAATCCCCATAAGCCACTTTTTATAAAGTTCTCAATTGAAAACATCTGTAGACTCAAACGTACCCTGTTAAATGCCAAGTGCTTCTCGTGCCAGTCTGTCTGCTTCCAATGCTCTGGGGAATTCTGAAATTGGAGAATAGAAAAATGGCAATGCATTCTGCAAAATCATGACCTGCCAAATTTGGACACACAATAAAGAGAGGCACTTACATCCTTGACGAAATCCAGAACTCGGTTCTTGAA